>CABFOS010126956.1:0-13607 GCA_900660315.1 Diretmoides pauciradiatus | reverse complement strand
ATCGTGATACGTATCGTGACCCATGTATCGTGATACGTATCGTATGTGACCCATGTATCGTGATACGTATCGTATTGTGACCCATGTATCGTGATACGTATCGTATCGTAACCATGTATCGTGATACGTATCGTATTGTGACCCATGTATCGTGATACGTATCGTATCGTAACCCATGTATCGTGATACGTATCGTATTGTGACCCATGTATCGTGATACGTATCGTATCGTGACCCATGTACCGTGATACATATCGTATCGTGACCCATGTATCGTGATACGTATCGTATCGTGACCCATGTATCGTGATACGTATCGTATTGTAACCTATGTATCGTGATACGTATCGTATCGTGACCCATGTATCGTGATACGTATCATAACCCATGTATCGTGATACGTATCGTATCGTAACCCATGTATCGTGATACGTATCGTATCGTAACCCATGTATCGTGATACGTATCGTGACCCATGTATCGTGATACGTATCGTATCGTGACCCATGTATCGTGATACGTATCGTATCGTACCCATGTATCGTGATACGTATCGTATGGACCCATGTATCGTGATACGTATCGTGACCCATGTATCGTGATACATATCGTATCGTGAGGTCCTTTCCAATACCCAGCCCTAGTAAAAATATAGGTTTACTCGAGGAGATTGAGTAACTATGATGTTTTTCGACCCATATCGGCGATTTACAGTATCGGTTTCTGGTACAGCTTACGGTGGCGTAAATGATAAAGTCATATTTTCACAACAGAGGTGAGTAAGCTAGATAATTACAGCAATGATTCATCATAAATGTCTAGTGAAGAGGTAATATAGCATGATGCAAAATACTACTACTAATAATAGTTTTGTTATTTCAAATATATATATTGGTTTGAACTTATTTTTTTGGGATTTCCCCCTGTTTTTCTCCCTCATTTTTGTCAGGTCAATTCCCCTGCCTAAGCGGTCCCGGTCGTTACTCTGCCTCCTCCGTCGGCCTGGGAGGTTGAGGACTACCACGCCTCCTCCGACACATGTGAAGCCAATCAGCCTTCTTTCTACCAGTCAGCTAGGAGTATCACCGGGAGGTTCAAGTTATCTCCCCCAGATCTCCTCGCCGCTGAACAGGCGCCCAACCAACCAGAGGAGGCGCTAGTGCAGCGACCAGGACAAACCCCCTAGTCCGGCTTCCCACCCACAGACACGACCAGTTGTGCCTGTGTGGACGTCCGACCAAGCCTGAGCGGAGACATTTTCAAATAGGATTCACATCAATTTCTCACAGCGATTCAAAAGAATGAACATTTTATTACTGTACTGCCCAAAAGATGTATGGTTTACCTGCAAACTGTATAAAACGAGATTCATCCAACCCAGAGGATAGAACCTACGACCTCAGGGTTGGTAGGCAGCGGAACATACCGCTACACTACCTGAATATACCACTACACTACCTGAATATACCGCTACACTACCTGAGCAGCCCAGTTTTGTAATTTTATAATAACAAGGGAGAGTAGTGTGGCTTCCAAAACATAGAGTACATAACAGTGAGAAATCCAGAAATCGCAGCACCTGGCGTATAAATCACTATCAAACCCCCACAGATATATTATGGTCACTATATATTATGGTCACTATGGGACATTCAAATTGGATTTATTGCATTTTTAATGCACTGACTAAAAATAGAATTTGCAATCAGGACTATGAGTGTGCAGTGACTGTGATCTTTTTTTTTTACACAGAATCTAAAAGTTCTTTTTACTTCTCTTGAATTCAATTGGTGAAACCATACAGTAGTCGGCCTTCAGACGTTCATATCGCCCTGAGTGGTCCCAGGGTCCCAGAGCGAATCGGACCCATTGCCCTGGTATTACTAGTGCTATGCTGCATTGAGCCACAGGTCCACAGGCTGCAGACTTGTCAACAAGACAATGTGTATGCGTTCAAAACCCACTGGCAAACAAACCCTGACATTCAATGCCATACTTTAGAAATGCTGATGGCTTAAAGGGAAATTACATTGATCTGAGAAATAAATAGTTTCAGGAACACCGCAGACAAACCGCATTTCCAGAACAGATCGTCCCACAGACACACACAGACAAACACAAACACACTAATTGATGGCATCGTCTATTGACTATTTACACGTCCACATCATCCGATGCATTGAGCAGACAGCCCAGCTCTAGTACTGACACAAACAGAAACCTAATGTGATTACTTTCTCTTTCCCATTCATTACTTTGCCACCAAAATGCAGTATAAAAAACATAATATCATCAACCGTTATCAACCATTATTAAGTTGTGTGAAATCATGTTAATATCTTTAATCCCACAATCTAAATGTCTTTTTCACTCAACACCATGTAATCACTTATACTGCCTTGTTGTCAGCGACTGTAACGGATAACAGCATATTTTTGTATTCAGATTTTGTTCCTGAAAACTGTGGGTATAGTTGTAGAACGCTCCAGGCCTGTTTGTTATTTCCATCCTAGGCGTTGAATGCACTGTGAGCAGTGGCCACTCAAGTAACTTAATACATTAGTGTATAATATTTGCCCTGTACAACATCAGGGAGATTAGACGCTACCTGTCTGAGCATGCAGCACAACTCCTTGTACAGGCTCTTGTAATATCACGCATTGACTACTGCAACTCCTGACTGGCCTCCCAGCATGCACTTCCAAACCTCTGCAGAGGATCCAGAAGGCGGTGGCACGTCTGGTCTTCAACCAACCCCAAAACAGCTCATATCACTCCGCTGTTCATGTCACTCCACTGGTTTCCAGTTGATGCCCGCATCAAATTCAAAACCATGACACTTGCAAATAAAACTGCCCCCACATACCTGAACTCCCTCATTCAGGTCTATAAAAAGGTTTGTAGTACTAGGTGCTGGACAGAGTAATTGATGAAGATGAAGATAATGAAGAGTACATTTAATACCACCAAATAGGTTTGGTGGTATTAAATGTTTATGGGAGCATATTTCTACTGTGCGGTCTCTATTTCTTCATCATCCTCATCCAGGTCTACACTCAGCGTGCCCTAAGGTCGTGTTTAGACTGGTAGCCCAAATCCGATTTTTCTCATATCCAGATTGGAATCAGAATCATTTATGTCGTCTAAACAGCCAAAACGACATGGAAACAGATTCATGCAGATCGGATTTGAGCCACATTCAGAGGTGGTTTGATATCCGATTCAAATCGCATTTCTAAAGATGCGACTCAGTCTGGATGCTCTAGTCACTCAAATCCCATATCAAACTGTGCTTTACGTCACGTGACGCATAACAGCTATTGGAGTGTGGGAACGACAGCAAAGAACAATTCGACGAAAGAACAATTTAATTTTTATTTGGAAAGAAATATGGAAGTAAACAACAAAATGAAGCAACACTGCAGCATGAAACATAGATATGTAAATCCTCCTCCTCCGTCACTGATGGTGTCTGGTGTGACGGAGGAGTTCTGCACCGTGACTGGTTACTGCTAGGGTGTGAACGGGGAGATGAGACCACTCCATTCTTCTATCAGTTGCAAACGTGCTAAAGACGTCTGCTCTTTATTTTCTGCCAGCAGACTGTGTCGTTCATACCAGACAGTGATGACAGACGTAAGCAACATCTCCCTATGGAATAACGCGCCACCAGCGTACGAACTCACGCCTACGTCGTTACCACAGCAACCAATGCAGATCGGTCGACGTAGTCTGATTGCACAAATCCAATCTCATTCACTTGCAAATATAAGTGTGAACAGTCAGAACTACAGATCATCCTGCAGTCTAAACACAGCCTGAGTCACTAGCCAGACTCTTCTCTTCTGTAGTTCCCTGGTGGTGGAACCAGTTACCAAACTCCAAACCATCTAC
Organism: Diretmoides pauciradiatus; assembly: GCA_900660315.1. Classification (NCBI taxonomy): domain Eukaryota; kingdom Metazoa; phylum Chordata; class Actinopteri; order Trachichthyiformes; family Diretmidae; genus Diretmoides; species Diretmoides pauciradiatus. The sequence continues at coordinate 9,713 of CABFOS010126956.1, read as the reverse complement.
TGGGTCCCTCTCTTTAAGAAAAGACTAAAGACCCAGCTCTTTTGCCAACACATCATGAAAACAAATTAAAAAATCATTGTCTCTGTGCACTGCCTGTGGGCACCGACATCCTATGGGACTCCAACTTCGCCTTATGGTGCTTACTCATGTTATTATCTCCTGACTAGATCCCTGCTTGTGTTGTATGATTGTTCAGATGTACGTCGCTTTGGATAAAAGCGTCTTATAAATGAAACTAACATTGTACCATTGTATAAGACCCCATATATTAAATAGTGATGCAGCAGATAGCCAGGACAGACCAACAGCACATACAGTAAAGGAGGACACAGAGGAAATGGGAGTTGCAGAGAAATCAAACTATCCTGTATTGACTATGAAAATATTTTATAGATCACGTTCAAATTCTTTATTAGCCATAAGCACAATTACAGAAGCAGGTCTCAGGCTCCTTCAACAATGACAGCAATATGTATAAAGACATTTTTTAAATTAAAAATATTTGCGGTACTGAGCCTGGTGGTGTGGGACCGGATGCTGCGGTACTGAGCCTGGTGGTGTGGGACCGGATGCTGCGGTACTGAGTCTGGTGGTGTGGGACCGGATGCTGCGGTACTGAGCCTGGTGGTGTGGGACCGGATGCTGCGGTACTGAGTCTGGTGGTGTAGGACCGGATGCTGTGGTACCGTCTGTCCCTGAGCCTGGTGTCGCTTGTAGTCCACAATCAGCTCCTTTGTTTTGCTGATAAATAAGTATAACTATGTATTTCTTACAACCCCTTATCTGGAACCACACATAGCTTTTGAAACCCTACAGTAGAGGCCAGTCCAGTCTCAGACAATCATCAAACCTGGTGGGAACAAACTATTGTAGATCTACACTTGTGATGATGATGACAGTGTGATGATTACTGGGACCACAACAGCTTGAAAGCTAACTGTACTGTATGGAGACATCACCATTGTAAAAGAAGATGAAAGCCAGGGTCACATCACAAACCAGTTCTATCTATCAACCCAGCACTTTCTGGACTGACGAAATCACATCACAACCTGTCACAAACACTGAAATAATGAGTGGGGAAAGGAGCCGTCAAGTTTGGCTGTTTAGCTATTGTCAACATGTCATCCAGACTGCCAGCACCGGCAATAAAGCCACCGGGGAAATCAGTTTGGCACCCAGCACAAAGCTCCTGTACCTCCTATGCCAAGAAAATGCCCCGTTAGACAAGCAGGTAGAGGATGAAGGTCCAGACCAGTGGTTCTCAACCTTTTTGAGAGTGTAAAATGAAGCCAAATGGACCCGTTAAAGAGTTACAGACCTATAAGGGTCCATTTGGCTTCATTTTACACTCAAGAGTTAAAGAGTTACAGACCTATAAGGGTCCATTTGGTTCCCAACTATCCATCATTTAGCTGGGGACCACCTGGAACCCCCTCAAGAACCACTGGTTGAGAACCACTGGACTAGACCTGGGCTGGCCTCACCCAGAGACCCTGCCCAAGAGGGATTGTCAGAAAACAGTGGTAAACCATGGAGAATGGACAGTTATGAAAATAGAACAACAGAGATGTTTGGGTTCTCGACATAGTCCACATGGACGTGTCTGTAAGTCACTGACCACCAGAGCTGCTGTATCGCTGGTCCGTACGCTACAGACTACACCACGTCACACTCCTCAGGTTGCTGTTCACATTACACGACTTGTAATCGGGTTTCTTGAAGTCGTTGTGGGTTTCACACGACCAATCGGCGACAGGGAGTCACACATTACACAATCTGGGAACCCAGAGTCTATTATCAATAACGATAGTAGACTCTGGGATCAACGCCCACTGTGTCTGGGTTATCTGGTCTAGTCAGCGGATCCGAAGAATGACTTCCTCTTCTGGGCGCCGGTCTTTTAGTTTTTAGTTTCTACAGTCATTTTTTTATATAAAACTTTTGCCATATCCTGTCAGCAAACAAGCTAAAACATCCCGTTTGTCAAGTAAATACGTTAAACAAAGCAATCACACTGTAAAACGACCCGCGGATAGCGACTTCCTCTTCGGTCATCCGCCGGTCGTTTTACAGCCCGATTGCTTTGTTTAACGTATTTGCTTGACAAACATCGGCGAGCCTCTCGTGCCGCGCCTTTGAACAGTTTTGAACCGTTCACACACGGTGATGATCCATTGCTGCCGGGAGCTAAAATCGTGTATTCTGAACTCGGCATTAGGCACGATGATCATTAGGCAACAAAACAGAAATGCAGTAGAGCCAAAAGCGATACTACAGCCTGCAGGCTACAAGTACAAATCTAATTATCACCATTTTGTTATTGAATTATCTGTGTAAAATACAGTGAGATAACCTAAAGAAAATACAAATAGGAAAAATCAATTAGAGGCTCCTATGTGTAAGAAACTGCCTCTAAGAGTCGCCAACCTCCACGATCCGCAAACATTTAACACATTATTTTTATTACTTTGAGAGTCCAATTAATTTTTCTCCGATTAGAATTCCACATGTCGTGCTTCGATCTTTATTCCGAGCTTGATTACCATTTTGGAATATACTGGGGAGAAATCAACATGCTCTTTTATTTCATTTCCCCCCCCTACAAAAACAACATAGTACTTCACAATGTGACTATCAAATGAGCTGAAAACCCAGTAGAGACCTCGTGGTGATAATGACAGAGGGAGAGGCTATTGCAATCAAATCAGGCTTTTCTGTCATCAAGCCGGTTCCTGTAGGAGGCCGGTAGGAGCGGAGGCCTCACGTGGTTCATACAGAGCCACGATAATCACTTCATAGACCAGTCTGAAGCAGCTTTTACACCTAAAAACACACTAATTGATACTTGTACTTATCCCTGCTTCTGCACAGTGGCCTGGCTCATTATGAGGATATTTGTATTTGGCACACAAAAAAAACTGATTTATATTCAAACATCAGTGATTATGCACAACATGCACAAAACCAAAGTGATTGGCTGTGTTTGAGCACCTCACGTGAATAAGGAATGATGAGAAACCATTTATTACAGTAGGGCAATTATTAAGAGAAGCAGATTGTAATCAGTTTAGCCAAACGGATTCAAGCTCTTTGATTGGGCGCCATCGTTAAGGTAAGGTGACTCTTTATTAACACCGGGGCTTCACTTTGACAGCGTTCCCAGTCTTTTTGATAAATCATACTCCAGGACTTTTCCAGGAGTTTTTCTTGACAATCCGGGACAGAACTTTGCTCACAAATGGTCGTATAATTTACCGGTAGTTCTTAGTATCAACGCGCGCTTCTTCCGCCAGAAGAAGCGGAGAACGAAAATAAGTGCAAAAGTGATCAATTTATTGCTACACACAGTGAACGTATAGTGAATGTGATGAGGAGGCGCCGCCGTCATACATGACATCATCACGTCAGAGAACCAGGAAGTTAAATAGACCGGCGTTTGACGATCGACTCTACCTAACACTGGAGCAATTAAACATTTCCAGGACAACATTGATTCCCCCCCCCAGGATATTTGGTCATTTTAGTCAATGTTCCAGGTTTTCCATGACTGTAAATCTAGTCTCTGAAGTTCCAGGTTTTCCAGGATGAGTGTGTGAACTCTGCTTTGACCCACATTTATATGTGCTTTTCCAAATAGTTTCCTCGGTTTGCTGAAATATAAATATTCTTGCTGGCACCGACTTCACAGATCTCGTCTTACAAATGTATTCTGGTGTTTCACAGTCTGCTAGTTCACATTAGGAGGATTTTTTCCTCCTCTATATTTGGCAGAAGAAATGAGCAGACTTCTGATGGCTTCTGCAGGCTGAGGTTCGTCATTACGTAACACTTATGTAATAGACACCCAGGACATTTCAACTTTGGCTGGCTGAGCTCCCGTTTCTCTACTTCCTTTCTAACTCACAAGACAAATTAGAGGGCACAGTATATATAAAGTATATAGTAGGGGTGGGAATCACCTGAGACTTCATAACACGATATTATCACAATACTTGGGCCATGATATGATAGTATCACGATATGGGGAGTTTTGCGATACATTAAGTATTGCAATTAAATTTGTTGCGATATATCACAATCATTATTATTTTTTTAAACTTCTATTTAATAGAATTTTTCAGTGTACAAATCACAGAAAAATCACAATTAATTCCAATATAATCCCACCAACATATCCCCCCCCCAGCATCCTCCCAAAAAACAACCAAAACAGTGAGTTCAAGACACACATACACATGTAATAAAAGACAGTAATTTAAAATAAAAAATTAAAATAAATTAAATTAAAAAAATAAAAATAACACTAAAAATTTTTTTTTAAAAAACTACACTCATCTTCTTCTTTATATACATTTATATCCATACATTATGAACTCTCCCAGTCTGTTATTTGGGTTAGGTTATCATAGTAGCTAAGAAAAGGCCTCCAGACACTGCCAAATTTGTTTGCATTCCCCTTCAATGTAAATTAAATTTTTTCCTTCCTTTCTGATCCGTCTGTGGCTTCTGCCTCGTAGGCTGGCGAAGGAGGAGATGCGTAAACAGGAGCTGAGGCAGAGAGTCAGGGTGTCTGACAACGAGGTCATGGAGGGATTTCGGCGCATCATGGCAGCCAGGCAGAAGAAACGCACACCTACCAAGAAGGAGAAAGACCAGGCCTGGAAAGCACTGAAGGAGAGGGACAGCATCCTCAAGCTGCTGGATGGATAGGGGAGGCGACAACGTGTTTGTAGTTTGTATTGGGTTGCAGGTGAAAATTTTTCCATTTATTAACGAGAACAGATGTGTTCATGGGCTTGTTCCAGTGGCCTATGCAGCTCCTGTATGACAGCTGCATCTGTAATGATAACGTATGATACTGTTGACTAGAGGCCTGTGTGATATGAGTAGGGATATTTTTGTAGCATGTGTGTGTTGGATGTTTAAAGCAGTTTCATGAGGTATATTTCAGTATCCATCAGAGACTATTTCTCCTTTTTGTTGTGTTTTATTTTCCAGTTGAATTTGTATGTTGTGTATTTTGTTAACCATTGTAGCGTCATGAATGTTTGAATAAATCAGTACCACTAAGTTTTTGCATGTCTAACAAGCGTGTTATTCAGAAGGGATGCATGTGGTCCTTCTATGCGTCAGTACAGGCCACTGTGCAGCTCGCCTCCCACATGGTCACTATGGTTACTAGATGCTGCTGCTGCTGCTGTGGGTGACTCACATTATATTCAGGCACCGATGATGTTTCTATGTTTATCTTCCAAAACGTCCACAACGTGTTTGCTGAAATGTATTTCATTCATTATTAAAGAGAACAAACAGATTAAGTGTGACGTTATGAAGATTCCATTTCATTTTGAAAAATGGACATTTCTAAGTCATTCACTAGTATGTAGGCAACACAAGTAGTACAGTACCCTTCCTGCACTTTTCATTTGACAATATCTCACTTCAGCGAGGGATCAGTTTGTCTGGCTGCCGCATGTTTTTCACCCTCTTATCTCTAAATCAGATGGCTTGGAGCTCTCTGTTTTATAAGCTTTCCTTTACATTTATCAGCTTGTACTAAAGCATATTTTAAACAAACCCTTTTGTTTAAGCTGAGGAAATATTGCTGATATTGCTGTTGATCCCACGTTATGCAGTAGTGGCCAAGAGGGAATGTGGTCCTTCCACTTTCTACTCATGACTTTATTTCTCAGCCTTGGTCGTCTTTTCAGTTGTACATGTTTGATATTGAAAATGTCCCAGGCTTTACACTAACACGACTTATTACTGGTTTAATACACTTCGACCCCACAGGAGGGCGTGTTGTCACCATACAGGGCATGAAAGTAGCAGCACTGTGTTAGTGTATTTTAAATACACAGTGATGACAAAGTGTGAGCCTTTGAATTTACTACAATATTTTATGAATAGATTTTTACAGTAGCAGAGCAGAGAACGGCAGAAGGGTGTCTAGGTGAGGGGGGGGGGTTGTCTGTAGATCCTGAAACGAAAAGGACAGGTGTAACTGTGAGAGACACTTTCATTCAACCTTCATTTCTAAGCAGTATGTATCTCTGAGCTCAGTCAGGCACATTTATGTAAATCCTGGGTCTTTTCCAATGATGTCCTTGTGTAGGTAAAAGACTAAAGCACTTCATCATGTCCACTATCATCAAGCTTTTACTTTCTCTTTTTCTTTCTTGACTACCATTCCACTATTATTAATACTAATACTAACAACAACAAGATGTGTTGTGATGTGTAATGTGGCTATTGACACTGTGTCGTCTACTATGGAGATGGTGAGAGCTTTCTACCACCTTATGCATTTGAATATATATTTTCTGTTTGTTTTAGGTGGCAATTGTTACCTGCCCTTTACTTGAATACTGTGAAACCATTGACTGATGTGAAACGTTTTACTTGTGCACCAGTGTTCGGGTCTTATTTTTATCCACCACAGCACTAACACTCCTGTCAATGTCTTTTTATCCCTTAACTATTATCTTATTAAATCTTTATTTATCTATTTACTTCTTACATTTGCTTTTACTCACTGTCACTTTTATTTTCTTACTATGCTCCTCTTAACGTGTTTTTCTAATAATGTATGTAAAGCACTTTGAATTGCCCTTGTTGTATGAAATGTGCTATACAAATAAACTTGCCTTGCCTTGCCTTGCACCAGTAGATGGCAGTCAATGTCTGTTTAACTGCCCAGACCAGCTGGCACTTATCTAAATGAAGCAAACACCAATAGGCCTATGGTTGCCACCACTTCCATGTTGCTCTCGAATATCATTGAATAATAGCCTGGGTCTGTGGCTTTATATTACATTCCACCCTATTCCCCCGTTGTCATAAAAGAGTAAACCAAGAATCGATGCCTCGTAGTGCCTAGCGGTGCGTAAAGTCAGAGGAAGCTCATCCTATGGAGGAGTAGCTCACCAGACAGCAGACTACAGCATCACACATGGCCACAGCAACACCGGCAGCACCGTAACCATGAGGCTTCTGTTAACCTGAATGGATGCAGAGTAGAAGTCAGACACACCAACAGGCTGAGTGCAGACAACTCATTCAGTTGGCGCTTTATAACACTGTATGATGTAGCTAAAAAGCATTGGCTCAATGACCCCGTTAAACATCCTGTGTGTCGGCCTGTGTCCTCTAGGTGAATTCATAATGCCAACCACCATCTCTATGAAAGCGTTAATAACAGCTGGACCTATTGAATCCTCCGCTCAGGTGAATGAACGGCTGAATAGATGATTGCGGCCCCTCGAGGCCTCGGGGCTGGGCGTATTGCGCAAGGCTTTTGTTGCATTTGTTCTCATTAGACCCACGCTGAAGGGCAGGTGGGTTCTGTGTTGATACAGTGCTCTTACATGCTCACCCAGTGTTTGCGTGTCCCATATTCAGCTCTTTTTCAACACTAGCCTAAATCCTTTGACTATCCCCTGTCGTGTATCTATGAGGCAATAGCTTTGGCCTCAGCTCTACATAGTCCCGTAGCTTTCTCCCCCCTAATGTGAAATTCAGCTCTGTGGTGAGCTTCTTCACTCCTCTCTGTCATGGCCTGTAAACCTTTATGGTTGTTTGAAGAAGTGGGCTCTCCATCAGGAGGGCTGGCTGACTAAATACGAGTCAGTACAACACCAAGCACCAAGTAGAAGAAGCACACAGAGGCTACATGTGTGGATGTCTCCAAGGGGGTTGACGACGATTCACATTGTATTCACCCCGAATACAGTGTGAATACAATGCTATCATGTGGGCAGACTGTGTGTGTGTGTGTGTGTGTGTGTGTGTTTATGTACACACACCCTTGCATGGGTTTGTGAGCAAACACACTCATCTATGCTACTATCCCCTCCTATCTCCTCTCAGTGAGGGCCTTTCTGTCCATTGGCCCTTTGTTTGCCAGTTTGCTATGAACCCTCTCTCTCTCTCTCTCTCTCTCTCTCTCCTCCTACACTCCACCTCCATCCCTGCGTTCCAGAGCTGGAGCTGGGCAGAGAGGCTGAAACACGCACACACACGCACACACAGATACAAGGGGGTAAAGGGATTTAACATAAAAGTGTTTTGTCCTGATGCTTTGGTAACATTAGCCTCAGCTTTCCTGCTAGTAATTTGTTGAATTGAATTTGAGAGAGAGAGAGAGAGAGAGAGAGAGAGAGAGAGAGAGAGAGAGAGAGAGAGAGAGAGAGAGAGAGAGAGAGAGAGAGAGAAAGTGAGCTAGAGATAGACAGAGGTTGAGACAGCTGCTGTGGCCGGCTGATCCAGTGAGAAGAGCCTCTGTCCGGCCAGGCCACGCCTCGGCTCCTCTCTGCTTCACAGAGAAGTATTGTCTTCTGCGCTGCTTCCACTATTCTGATGTCATGGTTTGTCATTCCCCAGAGGTCTGCTGTTGCTGTTGTGGTAAAACTGACACACACTTCACACTAGAGTCCAAACCACAAACGGCTGCGTGGATTCGCACACGCACGTGCACACAGACATCAGCAAGCATCACATAAACAAAAACAGTCTCGTGAACTTCACCTTTTTCCACCCTTTCTTCTTGTGCCAGAGTTTGAGTCTGATTTGCATCTCATTTGCATGGCAGTTGACGCTTTTCTTGTATGACTCCCGGATTTGACAGCTCATGCAAATCACACTTTTCCTGTGTCGTTCAGCGCTGCCTGGCCGGGTGTTGTTTTCGGGGTGAGGTAGACAGTCTCCTGAGTCCCCGGTTTGCCTTGTCATGCCTCCAGGGAACTCGATACAAGATTAGCACAATCAGTCATTCACTTACAGTGTTAGAGGACTCAACAGTTGGCATTCCACCCGGACAATACTCTCTCTAAGTCTCGTCGATATGTTGCAGGGTCATTATTGTTGTGCCAGTACAGCCTGATGTTGGAGATATATAACAAGTAATTATGAGCCAAGTTGAGATCAGTCTGCAGGAGGTCAACACCTTGAAACTTCATCTGGACTGTTAATCTTTACTACCTGATCTTAGACACACCTGGAGATTGTAGTTGTTACTTCCTGCAACACAAATCACTATGAAGCAGCAATACCGCACAATTCTCAGCCCACGTTTGTTTTAGGTTTTATATGACTCGACATCAAGGCCCTCCCTCTTCCGGCTCCGGACCAGTGGCAAGGCTCAGGAGCTGGCATGGTGCCACGGTTGTTTGAGATAAGAGACAGACAGGTGTATATGAGCGGTGCTACAGCGCCGTTTGACATTGGCAGTAAATTTGGACAGCAGAGGTCAAAGCTCTTGAGAAATATGCTTTGCTGTGGAGATAAGGCCAGATAGCAGAGGTATGTAGAGGGCACCTATAGGTTGAACAGAGGCAAGAGGACTATGTATGGAGATGCACAGACATATGCCAGCACATACACAGACACATACACAGTCAAATTCATTCATTCAAATTCAGCACCACTCATAATTCCAACAATTATTGTCACCTCAGCCTCAACAAATAGTACAATGGGGGGGGTTGTTGGCAATTTGATAACAGTTATTGAGAGGCTACGAAGACACAATAAAAACCACTTCTCTGGCCACCCACCACTTCCTCTCCTCTCCCATCTCTCTCTTGTTCCCTCCGCTCTGTTATTATCACCCAGATCATTATCAGGTTCACTCTCCCCTCAGTGCGATGGAGAGGAGGGCCGGCCGCCCACATGGCTTTGGCGAGAGATTCCTAACAGCAGCACAGGAGGGG
>CABFOS010126944.1:0-17343 GCA_900660315.1 Diretmoides pauciradiatus | reverse complement strand
GTGTGTCACAGTGCACAGCAGAGACTGTGAAGCAGCTGCTCTCTGGTGAGTGTCCCCATGTCTCTTGCTTTTCCCATGCATGCTCTTTTTCCTCTTTCTGGGTTGGTTGTCTGGTTTTCTGTGCAGTACTTCTCTTTTGGGGGTGGTGTTTGTATTTTGTATTTTGGGTTTTTAAAATAGTGTGTGGCTGGTTGGAGCTATTTGTGTGTATATGGGTTTTAAAAAGATCTCTCTCTCTCTCTCTCTCTCTCTCTCTCTCTCTCTCTTTTCAAATACTGTTTAAATTACAATAAAATTTACAGTAAAGGGATACAGTAGTAAGAGTGTAAACAACTTTGAAGCAAAGTCCACCCCCGCCAAGGCTTCCGTTGCAGTCAATTTATTTGCCCTAAGGAAAGCGACATTTCAAGAAACAACTGCTGTACTACATCTGACTTTGATCGCAGCTGTAACGGTTTATCTCTGTTGAGGCATCAGGGGCAGTGATTAAACGCCTTAAAATGAGCCAGAACATGTTCTTGTTTAGAAGAAGCACTGCAACATGAGTCAGTGGCTAGCTGCAACAATATTTTTGGAGAGATGCTAATCTGGCCTGCCATGAATAGCTAGGCCTTTTTCTAGCGATGTGTTCATACTCTCTCTCTCTCTCTCTCTCTCTCTCTCTCTCTCTCTCTCTCACTCTAGTGTTAAAAGGCAGACACATACTCAGCTCCACAGACATGCTGACAGTGTACATGCTAATGAAACTAGCACAATATATTTGGCTTGATGTACAATTATAGTCACATTATGCAATCTGTTTATTAAAGAGCAAAGACAAAATCAATTTAGTCACAAAACTGGAACAAGTGACCCTTTCATGAAGGACAATGACATCAAAAAGACATCAAGATCAAGACAACACTCTCCAGAGTCTCATTGGGGCTCATTTATAATCTTTTATTTCATCATAGACTCTTGATCATACAAGCATTTCTGATAAAAAGGATGTAAATTAGTTTCAGTAAATTGAATTTTTTTGTGTAACTTGAGTTTGGATGTATAAATGACACCCATTATGCTTTTCTTAGTAGTTTGGCATGCATGTGACCCAAACTAAACTCCATCTAACCCTAGCGACCTCGATATCACAGCAGGTTTGATGACCCGTCCAAAGGCGGGTTGATTGTGCTGAAAATGACCCTGCCTCTCCGCCGTGTAGGAATGGCCTCTACTGGGAACCTTTCGGAAGAGCAGGTGCACTGCTCCATCTGTCTTGACGTCTTCACCAACCCCGTGTCCATCCCCTGTGGTCACAACTTCTGCCAGAGCTGCATCCTGGGATACTGGAAGACCAGCCCTTTGTATCAGTGCCCTATGTGCAAGAAGTCCTTCTACAAAAGGCCTGATCTTAGCATCAACACAGTTCTGAGGGAAATCGCCGAGCAATTCAAGGAGATCAGGGTGAGGAGTGTGGAGCAACAGCAGGAGGCGAACAAGGAGGAGGAGGAGCAGGCGAAAGTGGAGAAGGAGAAGAAGTGGACCATGGACCGAAGGAAAAAGGATGATGAGGAGAGGCTTCTGGAGAAAAACCAGAAGGAGCAGCTTCTGGAGGAGCTGAAACAAAAGCAGGAGCAGGAGAGAAGAAAGAAAGACGGGTCCAAGGAGAGACCAGCAGAGAAGCAGCCGTTCATCGGCCTGGAAGAGGAGTTACCACCGTTGGTCCCTCCTTCCAAAACCTCTCCTCCCCCATCACCCCCAGGCACATCTCAAGGGTCAACACCACCACTGCTCCAAACATCACCCCCACCCTCGCCGCAAATTCCGTCGCCTCCAGCTCCCCAAACCTCACCTCCGCCTCCTCCTTCTTCTTCTCCCCGACCCTCCCTGTCCCACAGCCTCTGGGAGGAGGTGCTCTGCGACGTGTGCTTGGGGGAAGACAGGCCCAAAGCTGTCAAGTCCTGCCTGGTGTGTCTGACCTCCTACTGCGAGGAGCATCTCAAGTCCCACACCGCTCGGTTCACTAAGCACAAGCTGATGGAGCCGGTTGCTAACATGGAGGACAGGATGTGCCCGAAGCATGAAAGGCTCCTGGAGCTGTTCTGTAAGAAGGATCAAAGCTGTGTGTGCGTACTGTGCACTGAGACGGACCACAGGGGTCACTACACTGTGCCCGTAGAGAGGGAATGGACAGAGAAGAAGGTGAGAGGGATTTATTGGCTTCTACTCACAAGCATACAGGTCGGTGTTTTAGTTATACAGACATTTGGTTGATGTGGACCTGGCTTAAGTGAGACCAGTGAAAAAAGGAAAGTGGGTGCAGGACCGGAAATACTTCGTCCAATCATTTCATTCGGCTCGAATGAAATGATTGGACGAAGTACCTGCCTGTCTACCTACCTACATAATAGTTGGTCATGTTTCGGGAGAGGGGCTTTGGAGGGAGGGCTGAAGGGAGGGGAGGGCTTATTTTTCCGAATTCTAGTTATTTTTCAAACTTACCTACCCTGCCTTTAAAAGCCTTTAAAGTGAAATGTTAACTGCCCCAACGCATTTTAGTTCAAATACCATAAGCATCTTTTTGCTATTAGCAAATAATCTTTTGGGATGGATTACTGAGGAGGTTTCATACTTTTTTTAGGCTTAAAAATGTCTATATAGGTCGTTCTAACCTTCCAGATCAATTCCCTCACTGAAGTTGAGTAAAATCCACTGAAGTGTAAGAAATGGTCAAACCCTGTCATTGTCATCAAAATTGTTAATTTTATGATCCCTTTCATTTTGCATTCCAAAATGAAAACAAACAATAGAATGTAAGTATAATGTGTCCTTGGATGTTTTAAGAGGAAACAAATGGCAAGTTTACTATACTATGGAAACAATCATAATCATTTGAATTCGTTTTAGATCAGATGTAGTTGGTCCAAGCTTTTCATAAATATTTATATGCAGGGATTAAGCAATAAAACTAGACTGTTATTCAAATTTCTGATTGGTCAATTACAGCATTCTACGGTCTGTTGTTTCTTTATAGCAGACCGCTGCTATGTATAACAGACAGTTGCTATGGACTATAATAGGTTGTATTGCTATAATATTGTTACCAGTTGTAACATTAGTAACAATTGTGTTTCCAAGTGTGGCAACTGCAAAGCCCCGGCAAGAAGGACACGTACTGTAGAGACGAATGAGGATGGAAACGTCAACATCAATATTCCCAAAGAAGTCCCATTCACCTTCACCATCAATGGAAATGTTCAGTAATAAAATCATTTTTGTTGTTATATTTTGTGTCAAATTATTGATTTCTTTAGTAAGTAGCCGTGTAATAAGCGGGATAATGTACAGCGAGCCGCATCGGGGTCCTGCATCACCCTGTCGGGGTTTATTTCGCAATAATGACCGGCTCACTGTACATTATCCCTTACACATATAGCTACAGTACTGTAACTACCCCAGACAATTTAGACTGGTTTTTTGGCCGAGGGAATCCAATTGCTGACAAACTCAAAACATCCCCAGGATTGTTTCGTGAAATAGGAAAACAGCAGTTGAGGTTCACCGGACACTAAATCAAACAAATCAAAACATGTCTATGATGTGTATGAGCTAAGGCCACAAGGACCCACTTCTCTACACGCTCCCTCGTAGTGGTCACAAGTACAGAACCTCTTGTGGAGATGCATAGTGTAAAAACATGCAATTCAGTAAAGTTGCATCACGAAAACTGCTGGTGTTGATTTTAGTATTGTGTTGGCCATCTGGTGAGAGGGAGCTTACCAGACATTATACTGTGTTGATGCACACATTTATAGAGAAATTAACAATAAATCAATGCCAGATTAACTGGCAAAGATGACTCACACTGTTCGTTTTCTAGGAAAGGTTGGTCTCTTGATTGCAATGATTTGTTTTCCCAAAAGATTATTTAGTGTTCACATTTCAATCAAAGCCAACAGTTTGCTGTGCAAAAAGCGATAAGAGCTGTACTCAACCAACCAGAAACGTCCGGACTTCCAGGAATCATGCGTTTCAAGTTTTTACAGGTTTTGACTGGAAACCATTTCCACAGTATTTTGGTTGCCCAATTGGTTCTCAAAACAATGACCTCACATTATACTACTTATACTGCTTACTCAACCCTTTGACCTCCACACAAAAACATGTGAAGTGGTGGAACCGGAGCGGGTGGGGTTAATATGGATTGGGCCGGGTCCGTCTGTCTGTAAGCTTTAACAAAAAATTAGAGAAAGAGGAATCGACTCCTTTGAAAAGATGGTGTAGAATGCAGTAATATTTCCATTTATTGAGGATGAGGCAATTACTACGCCTTCCACTGCAGATTGGCAAAATCTAAAGTATTTTCTTTAATAAGTGAACAAATTACATACGTACCATATTTGTAAGAACATATGGGGACTATAATTAAGTCAGATAGAAACAGAACTTGCTACACACGTTCACCTATCCTTACAAATTTCACTGGTTGGCCTAACGAGAGCGCTATAAATAAAGGTCAAATTACAAACTTTCAAAGCATCTTGTTATCACTTGTCCCATAGGGTGCCTGCATGATTTGCAGGGGACACCAGGTTTCACCAACTGACCAAAAACAATGTTCCTTTACCTGTTGTTGTTTTGATGTTGGTTAACTATTATGTGTTAGTACTACCAAGTATTAAAACAACTGATATACAGTTACACCAATAGTTCACATCGAAATTGTGCAAAACCGAGTCTGACCTGAAGCCTCTCTATAATGTTGCGGTAGTCCTTGGAGGTGGTCAGGCCGGAGTCTCGTCTGGTCGTGTTTTTGGCTGACAGTCTCCAGTTCAACATGCTCTTCTGCACAACATTATTGGACTTCACGAACAGGTTGTTCACCTGACTGTCGAGGTCCACTGGGATGGCAATGGCTCTGCACTTAGCTGTGTGGAAGGATGTAAATGTTTCCATTTTACACTTGTAATGTGCCTCAATGCCTATTCTAATATTGAAATATTCCTGAAAGAAGCTTATTCCAGGTAGGTGGGTCAGTGTTTGTCTGATATCTTACCCACGTCTGAGAGTACTTTAATGCAGGCCTCCACCGAGGCCTTCTGAAGAGGGTTGAGCCAGTTACAGTGGTATACCCTGAACACCCCCTGCAGCAACTGGACAAATACTGGCTGGCGTGTCTACAAGACAGAGAAAAATAACAGGAAACATAATAGGGGGAGAGAGGGAAATGGAAACAGCATGTAAAGAATAAATACAGGAGATAAAACTGTGAATAAGAATTATACAACCAACAAGGTGACCATCAAAGTATTTTAGAATTCCGGACTAGTTCTTGAACCCACATAAACCAATGTGTGCCAAACACGTCAAGGGTATTACACCTAGGGTGGAAGGATCCACGGCTTCAGGTCCAGTATGCTTGTTGGTTGATCACATTCAGTCCAGTATTTGTTTGCAATTTGCTCCCTGTATGCGATTGTCTGTTTTGTGTATACTTTAATAATAAAAATGGATCACATTTAGTACCAACAAAGCATATCAGACCAGTGTCTAATAAGTGTCTACTAAGACATTACTGGTTCATCTCTACCACCACCAGCTGCCATACAGTACAATAAATACCTCAGTTATCTTTCCAAGAATGATTGCCTGTTATGGGAGAAAGAGGGTTGTGACGTCATCATGTATTGGAAAACCTCATTACGCAGAATTCTCAGAATGTGAGGTTACAGAAATCCCAAGATTTCCAATGGAGCAAACTTAAAACACAACTCCCCATAAAAGAATGAGTGTATGATTTGGGCTATGTATTACTAAACCACAAACCGCCTATAGGTGGGGTTTCCAAGTCTATGCAGGATAGTGGTCATGATTTATAGGGAAAGTAGTGGGCTACAAGACACCAGCATGCCATGACCTTAGAAACTAACAACTGTGACCATGTTGCGTCGATGCATCATCTGCACCACACCACATAACCAAAGTAAAACGTTGTGCAACACACCAACAGATCTGGGAACAAGAGTATGTGCGGTGACTAAGATTAATTCAAGGGAAAACCCACACAGAGGATAGTTCTAGAGTACTTCGATAAGGAACACAGCCAAGGGTTGTGAAACAAAACATGGGGGAGCATCACCGTTACTTACATACATATGGTGAGCCATCTACAGAGGGGGAAATGTCATATGTTACAGTGTATGTCTGAGGGGAGGGTTTCTTTCCTAAACTAAAAGACAATAACAAATAAATAAACAATGATTTCAAGATTGCAAATGGGAAGTGCGTGATCATTCGCTTCAAGGCTTTCATACATAGCTCAAATGCCACGGTGCAGTCCAGATTACCTGCAGACTGGTGCTCTGGTCAGAGAAGGGAGAACTGAAGAAACATGTGACAATGCTCATGACCGTCTCAGTCACATAACCCTCCAGCATTGTATCTGCATGCTTCCTGTCACTGGTGTTGTTGCACACCTAAGTACAGAAAAGGGGTTAGCATGACACACTGGATCACACTTCCTGTGTCCTACTGTATGTGGGCGACATAATGTATGAGTAGCCCATGCTGTGCTGACACAACCATCCAAACCCATGATATAATATCCACATCTATCGATCCTTTTGTCTTAAAGCAATAGATCTCATTTTAAGATATCGAAGGCAATGTGGCTTACCCTGCAAATGTCCACCAGGTAATTCTCAAACAGCTTCCACATATGATTGGAGGTGTAGATCTCCTTCATCTCCACCTCTGTGTCCACATAGCAGTGGTTCAGGAAGTTGATATAGGCAATCTTCACCTGAAGGGGAGAAAGGTGTAGATATACAACTCTAGCCTTTTTTTCAGTGATGGGCAACTGGTGATCAATGACTGAGGAGCATCCATGTCTCAAACCCTTCACATCAACTTCTAGCCTACAGTGCATGTGCTGTAACACACATCGGCACCAAAACAGCTTTGACTGTAGTTGTGGGGTTTGCATGCATTTGAAATTGTTGGAGCAAGGTGTTATTATCTACATTTAAAATTAGATATATATCTGTGTCAAATGATCACGTTGGTCCCCCTTATTACATTGCTGATTATCACCAAAATCCATGATTGCACTTGTGATTTTTTTTGAAGACTATCTATCCCCTCTAAAATAATAAACTAAAAAGTAATGAAATGTGGTAGGCCTTTGCTATAAGAAGGAATACTTAAAGGCCTAAATGTGAAACAATTAGTAAATGCAATAACGATATATGATATGATATGGGGAGATTGTAAAGTTCTACCAGCTAATAAATACATGAACATAAAATAAAATAAATGCTTCTTTTAAGTAGGGGGGTCTCCTAATGAATCAGGTTTGAGTTAGGGGGTCTCTGAGGAAAAAAGGTTGGGAACCCCTGACCTAAACCACATTTTCTTTCTGGGTTTACTTTGAACATCACAGACAAACACTTCCAACTGTCGGTCTTCATGTGGTACGAGGGTCTTAACTTCTATGCTAATTAATTTGAACATTTTCAGGGTCATCTTGCATCCAACGCAATGATTCGTTGCACATATCTGAGGTCTCGTGGAAGTCTTAGGGATAACTGAAAGAATTAACATATGGATTTAAAACATTTCTACATTAACATCTTCCTACATATTCATACTTCAATCACAGTTCTTCACACAGTCCAAAATAAAGCAGTTCCTCCACACACAACACTGAAACAAGTATCCTTAAAGACTGTCGTTTTCAAAAAGTGCTATAAAATAATAAGCGGGACTTCCTGAGGGCGATGGTGGAGAGGAGGATGCCAACCAAGCGTTCTAAACAACACCTCCCACCCCCTCCGTGATGGGCTTGTCAAAGAGAGGAGCACCTTCAGCAACAGACTGATCTCCCCAAATGTTCCGCCGAGCGACACAGGAGGTCATTTCTGCCGGCGGCCATCAAACTATACAACTCCTCCCCTCTCTGCCAAAACATGGGATTAGGCTGATGCTTTCCGCCCTCCTATGCTTTCCCCTTTCTCACAAATAACTTGTTAAGAATTGCACTATATAATTATCATTATCGTTCTGTACAATGTATAATAACAATGTTTCTATTGCACATTGTATAATCTGTAATAGAATAATTCTACTGTTATCCTATTTACTTTTTAGCATATTTCATATATAATATGTATATAAACATTGCACTAACAACTCACTACTCTCATTTTATTATATACTACTTATATAATGACTGCACAATGTATACAACAACCTTTTCTATTTTACTATTTTATTTTTTTATATTGTTGTGTGTGTTGTGTGCTGGACGGTGCTGTTGTGACACTAAAATTTCCCTCGGGATTAATAAAGTATCTTATCTTAATAGGCCAGATTCATATATATGTATACACCATCTTCACCATCACAAATTCCACATATTCTGATGCAAAATACAGTACACAGACTGTCTCTGACATCACACCATGTATTAGTTGATAATAGGGCTGGATGATATATGAAGATTTTCAGATCAATATATAACATTATCTGCTAATATTATGCAAAATCCATTAACTAACCAAATTGAAGTTCATCATATTGAACAGCATGGTAAAAGAAAGACTGATAGGGGGGGGGCATGTTTTTGAAACTTTTTCATTCATTCATGAAAATAAATCCCGAACCACAGTGGGGTTCACGGGACCACTACATGAGCTGCAGCCGTCTGTACGGTCACACCGTGAGCGACATGAGCAGTGAAAGCGGCTGGCAGTCATTCGTTTTCAATGAGAGCTGGCGAAGAGGAGCTGCCGGCGCCGACAGAGCGGTGACTGTGCGTGTGCGTGCTGCCCGGCACACACGGAGAGGCGAAAAAAGCGATTCAAATAATTCAGCAGAGGCGGGGGGGGAATCCCTCCAGCCCCCCCGGCAAATCGCACCCTGCTGATAAGCTGATGATAACTCAATAGTATTGCATAAGTGGATTTCATAGAGCATGACTGCTATCTCACATAAACACCCACACATACGTCTTCACTGACTACATTAAAACCCTAACCCCCAACACTAACCTAATCTTAGTTCTTATGCCACCTAACACCTAAATCTTAATAAAAAAACTTAAAACAAAAACCCCTGATTATTCTGACCTCAGGGATACAGTCTTCATGGGTGACCACCCGTACTATGTCATCCAGCGGCAGAAGGGAGTTGCACTTGATCTCTGTGTAGACGTTCTTGCCCTCGGTGCAGACGGCCAGTAGCTCCACAAGGTGGATGTGGTACATTAGAGGGCTGTTTTCATCCATGCGGTCGCGCTCTGAACGCATCATCTGGACCAGTGTCTGGAAGGAGACGCGATCGTTGTAGAAGATGAGGACGTCCTCACCTGAGTTCACCAGCTGTGTGAGTGAAGAGAGCAAAGAGAGCAAAGAGGTTATCAGCAACGCAGTGCATCTATTTCTGTTTCCATTAGCATCACCAGTATCTCTCTTTCTGTTACTATTAGTATTACCAATACATGTCTTTCTGCTGGTGTAAGGAACATAAAATGACCCTATGGAGCCCCACCTCAGCCATGACAATGTCCTGACACTTCTTGATGAACTTGTTCTCAGCCTTGACAATGGTCTGCAGGAACTTGAGATACTGGACATGTCGACCGTGGGTCTCAGTACAGTGGACAAAGTGCTGAACCACATGCTCGTTGATCTCACTGCATAGCTGGAAGTTATTCATGAAGATGTGCTGCATGGTGACTGCCTCTAAGATCTGAAAGAAAGGAAGAGAAGGGATGGGGACCAGCACATCAGCATTATTGATAGTGAATGAATTTTACGATTTGTTTTCTTCAAATTGGATATATACTGTTTTGGAAAAGGAGCCGTAATTACTGGCTTAGAATAGTAGTGGACTGTTGGCTCTAATCCCAGGAACAACACCGAGGATTCCTACTTACCCCTGGGTTAAGGAACAAGTTGATGTGCTTGTGGAGAAGAGTCTGGTTCTGCTGGTTCCCTGCACAGAAATTCTGCAAGAACTCATGAGCCACCTTCATGATCTCCTGCATGCGGACATCCTCACCCTGGTGCATATCACACAGCGTCATACTTTTCAGATTTCTTTTCAGAAAAACAAGGTGGAAATACTAATAAAAACACTACTACTACTTCTACTACTCCTAATAATAACAGCAATAAGAAGACCAATAATAGTAATAATCTTTATATACCACTTTCCCAAACAACAGTGCTTTACAGGAGAGTTCTGTTTATTTTTCCACGTGGTAAGATTCAATGGATTATATTCCAGTGTTGCACCTTCTCGTAGGGGATCTGCAGGAGCTCCAGCACCACACTGTGAGCTCCCATGTTCCTCAGCAGCCTCTGCTGTTGTTTCTTAGTCTTCTTCCCCGAGGTTCCCTCCTGGACACACAGCTTACTGAGACGCAGCAGGACCTGAACACACAGATGGGGGAGGATTTTAATCACAGCTGTCTCAGCATTACAAACAACATAAGATGAAAATGCAAACCAGCGTACCTCCTTTACAACTCTGTAGTTGTAACTGCTGGTGGTTTCTGTCTTCTTCTTGTCTGAACCACATGAATCTCCCTGTGAACCAACAGATACCATGAACATTTTGTAGCAATATGAGCAATCAGGAAAGATGAGATGTAGCCCTGTGTGTTGTATACCATGATCTTTATGTAGTCTTCATCACAGCATATTCATGTTCTAATTGAAATGTTCTTCTTCACTTATCAAATAGCTCAGTGGTGTGGTCTTACCTTCTTTTTGCTTTCAGACTCGGAAGGTCCATCTCCATCCATCCCATCTTCTCCTTGCCTCTTGTAGACCCAGAGTTCAGACTTCTCCACAATGGAACGCAGTTGGTCCAGATCTGACTTGATCTGCTTGTAATTATCCACATCCTGACTGGTCACCAGGAGTTGGACCTAAGTTTATGGGAATAGGTGAAAATTTGTTGTGCTTAAACTTAATCTCAGGCATCCTTGAGTTTCTCAGTCTCTAATGTTGCACTGTACTGTAGGTATGACTACAAAACCCCTGTTTAAGCATGAACAGACATTGAAAATGAAGGATTGTAGCATGTTAGGGCCTACTTGTTTAAAGGCCATGAGGACCTCCTGCCTCTGGCTGAAGTGTCTGAAGAGCAGTTGGAGCGCTCCAGACACCAGGGGAGGGTAGTCATGCATGGTCAGGTGGAGTAGGACCCTTAGGAAGGTACGACCACCATGATCATCCAGGTCCAGCGGAGTGTTCTCCTCACTGAAAGGAGAGAGGACCAAAAATTATATAAACTTAATCTTAAACTACCAGCAACTTGTTAGGTACTTGCTTCAAGCCAATAGGCACCAACTAAAGCTTTGACTACCAATTGATTACCTTCCTCCAAAGATCCCCTCAGCCTGTTCCTCAATGTTCTCAAAGTCAAGATTTCCTAGAGTTATTTGAAACAATTCAAACAATAAACACGTAAATTAAGTCAATTCCAAGGAAAATGTTTATGTGAAAATATTAATAATGCAGTTATCAATCGTGCAAGAGGCTTCATGCCAGGTATCTGACCTGTCACATTATTGGTTCCATCCTGACTGACTGTGTTTTCTGCTTGTGGGTTGCTCTCATCAAACTCCCGCTTGAAAATACAGAGCAGGCAGGAGATCCTGTAGTCTAATCGTACATTCGAAATAAACTACAGGAAAAGAAAACACAACGTTAATACAGACACACAACACAGCCAAATACAGCCAAAAAGAGTAAGAATCTTCTGTTTCAAAGAAGAACCAACTTCCTCATAAGCTACCTGTAGTATCTCAATGATCTTGAGCTTAGTGTCCATGACCATGATATCTTCTCTCTCTGGCTCAATCTGGGCTTTGACCACATCTCCCTCTGGCTGAAGAGTTGGTGTGGTAGGCAGGAAGCCGCCTCCCCGCAAGACCACCTGGGTCATTAGCTCTCCAACTCCATGAATGGACTTCATCACATTAATGCCTGCTACATACAGAGAGAGAGACCCATTACAGCCACATACACACAGAAACGGCATGTTATGCTTGTAATGCTTATACTTAATGCTTATGTGAGCTCCATAAGTATTTGGACATACTGTATGCTTCTTTTTACTTTGGGTATTAAACGTCACAATGAATTAATTAATAGTTAAGTTAAGTTAAATTAATAGTAAATTATCATATTCCTGCTGGGATACTTGGTAAGATTGGTATAAATAACTAGACAACTGTTTTTTTTTTGTGCTTACTAAATAATTTAGCATTGAAGAATGGATGTGAAAGCTCTGTATAAGGTGTATGATAATTTCATATCAGAAGAAATAAGGGTATGGAGTCAAAACATACAGAATCAAATAAAGGGCCTCCTCGCCTCACTGAAGTAGAACAAGCTAAGACTAACGAGTTTGTTGTTAACCTTTGATTTCCTCTCCCTTCTCCATCTTGGTGATAGGGTATATGGTGCTGACGTGGACACAGTCCAAAATGTTCAGTAAGATCTTTGTCAGTCGCAGCAGGTCACTGAAGTTGTAGAAGCCAAAGTAGATGAGGTTCCTTGCCAGGTTTACTACCTATAGACGAGAAAGATCACAGCCATCACTTTAACATTGCTCATTTATTTAAACCTGACTTCTAATCTGTCCAATCCAATTCCAAGGAAACAGTACCTCAAATGTAAGCTTGTTTTTCTCCCTGTCAGAAAAGGGAATGTTCTGTGACACCACCTCTCTCAGGTAGTTCTCCACAAAGTCCATAGTGAGGCAGAAGCGCTCTTTGATCTCATCTCTGGTGGTTTCATCAGTGTCATAGCTAAGAAGATCAGAGGAGATTAACATATTACAGTTCCAATGATGTCAATGAGTCTCTTATATAAGTAAACCAAGATGTCCATGAACCCAACTCACTCATCAATAGCGATCTTAGAGGGAATCTCCGACCAAAGACGGGCATATTTGACGGGTGTGACCTGCTCCTGGGGGTCACGGTCAACATGCATGTGCAACATCATGCGGCAGAAGGAGGCCCGCAAGTCAAACGGCAGGTCCTCATCAGACATACAGCGCAGGATCAGATCCACATCCAGCTGACCAGAGATCTTATTGATGGCCAGGTATTGGCGGTCCAGACACATCCTGGCAAACAGGTTCAGCTGGTACCTGTGAGAGAACATCATTTATTCTTTGGACTCAAGATCTGGGTGTCCGGATGTTACTGTAGTATACTCTATTTTGAATGAACCAATCCTTTTAGACTGATGTCAACAAAATAGTCTAATCTGATCTTTGATGTTGTATACCACACATACTCCATATCTAACCCAAATTTTCACATGGCACCAGAATTTGTGTGTACAATCAAAGACATCTGACCTGTAGTAGCTGACCACGTCCTGGTCTTCCTTCTGGCCCTCCTTGGCATCCTGGGCCAGCTCCCTGACGCTCTTACTACGGATCTCCTTACCGTTGTCCTTCCAGAACAGCCAGACCTCCTCCTCATCCTCTGCCTCCAATGGATTCTCTCCATTTGCCATTGTCTCAATCTCAAACCTCGACAGGACCAGTCTGGTGAACAGCACATAGAAATTATTTCAAAACGTCCATTTGAGCTGAACAAATATTCTAAAACTGAAGCAAGGTGTGAAGCTAACTTGGTTTCAATAAGGATGTCAGCATTGGTTGGGTCCAGTACTGCGTTGCAGATGAGTTCCTGGGTCACGGGGATGGACTTGTTCATGGACACACAAAGATCTGACAGGTAGTCAAGGAACCTGGGGACAGACAACAAAATATAGAACATTTTCCAAGAACACGAGAGGTAAGAGAAAGCTTAGGGATGCCCATGAAGAACTATTTAGGCTTTATCGCCTGTATTGCCTAAATCCTGTGATGGGTACTATGGGAAGCTCATGTACTAATGCCTAGTTGTGTACCAATGTCCTCTCTTCCCTACAAACCATCAAGGCCTTCTTTATCCAGACTTCTGAATGAGCCTGGCTCCCATATCATTAACAACACTTGACAGGACTTGAACTCAACAGCAGCACCCACTGTCAGCAAATTACCTGTAGTGCCAAGGTGGCACACAAACAGTTCTACTCATACTATTCTGCATAGATTTGAATACATTTACATATATTTACATTCCTTGGGAGCTGTTAGACAAACAAATCTGACCCAAACTGCCAAAACCTCACAGCTCTGCCTTCTGTGCCAATTTACTATGCCATCCATCCAAGGCCTGTCTCTCTCTGAGAGTCTCACCTGGGCTCCCGGTTCTTCCTCACTAGAGTGACAAATGTGTCTATCTCAGCAGCAGTGATATGCTTCTCCAGCAGCTTGCGATTGTTATGGAGCAGAGCTGTTATTGTGTCCTCTGCCAACACGTCGTAGCCTATCTGCTTCTGCATGAAGCGGAACTGTTTGGCTATGTACTCCTGCAAAGGGAAGCAGAGGAGAGGATTGTCACTTCAAGGATGAGGTCAAAGTATCTGGGGTCAGTGCAGCATTGCTGTGGCCACCTACCTGGTTCTTCCTGTAATCCTGCTGAGAGTGGCGTAACACTCGGTAGCAAAGCCTGCATATATGCCTAAACGGGGCATGCCGCTGGTCTCCGAGCTCTTCCAGTCGCAGCATTGGACCATCTCCACTGTCTGTGAAAGGGGCTTGGAGAAGTTTGAAGATCTGCAATGGGATTTGAGAATTAAAATCAACCTTGGATAACCATGAATTATAAACAAGTTCATAAAAAGGTTTAAGGCTTACCTGCTTGAGGATATTCTGCTCTCTCATGAGTTTCTGTCTTTCTCTGTTGGGCTTGTTAACCATGATCTCCAGAACGTCCTGCCCACTGTTGGGGATGTCCACCACAAAGAACACTAGATCCTCCAGGAGTTTGGTCACAAACCTGGAGAGTATAGAGCCCTAGATGAAACTGTACAGGCCAATCACCTACAACTCATACTTGTAAACCACCTTAAAAAATAAGGCAGCTCTGAGAAATTCAGCAAGGACTTCAGCGATAACAATTTTAGAGTTTTCCCTCAACTAATCAGATGTTTACAACAGATTAACAAATATCACATAAGGATGTCTTACTGTATGTAAGGGACCTGCAGCTTGTACTTCCTTCACATACATACCTCCTTTCATTTTGTGTGATGGTGCCCTTCTCCAGCTTGCCGGCAATGGATGCTAACACTTTACTCGCATCATTGGCAAAATCTAAATCACGCACTTCTGCTGGTGGCACTGGTACGATGGCAAAAGCCTCTTTGTCTTCTTTTACTGCCGATGTTCCAATCTGGAATAAAGAAATGCTTTTACAGTAATTGCCTGTAGACAACGTTAGCCAATGCTATTCTTCTTGATATCAACTACTCACCCGTAACATAACAGGTTTCTCTTCCTCTTTGTCGATAGGATTGTTGGTACTGTGAACCCATGTGTTGGTGCACAAGTGCCTTAGCCTCACATAGGAGCTCCTAAAAGTAACAGAAGCAAGCACCTCAGATGATAAAAGCAAAACATAAAGTTACATGCACTGTGGGATGAGACTATGTAAGGATGACCTAGTGCTTAGAGAAACTGACCTGCAACAGACAGTATGGCCAACAGGCATTCATCCCATCCCATTTAAGTTGCTTCGGAGTAGAGGCCTCGTATAGGCCCCTGCGGGTCTCTTGTCTCTACTCTGCACCTTCTTTGTATTGCAAATCCTTGCTTTTGTTTTTCTGTATTTGTTATTTTATGTGCTAAATAAATCAATCAAATCAAATCACCTTTTAGATACTGAACTTTTTCTTCTGCAATTTCCCCACGGGGATCAATAAAGTATTTATCTATCTATCTTTTTACAAGTTTGGATAAAAGAATCAGCTACATGTCAAATGCAAATGACAATAAAGTGTATCTATATAATGTAGTTACCTAGAATGGAGTGCTAATATTTACTCAATCTTGAAATATTCAAGTCTAAATTCACATCCATTTACTGATACACAGACAAAACAAATGGTGGTACACAACAAGAGGTAAATTCAAACAAATTATATAACTGCTTAGATAATTTACATCCTATGCCTATCCTATGGACTCCCTGGTGGAAGAGATCTTGTATCTCAATGGGACAATTCCTGGATAAATAAAGGATAAATAAATGCCATTGCTTTATTCTATTTTCTATCTGCCACAAAGATTTTAAATGGACATAGTGTGTGTTTGCAAAAAAGTAGGATGGATTCACATGGAAATTCACATGTTGTCATTATCATTATCAACTTAATATGTAAATAAAGGGGCAGTGAAGAGACAATGGCTTACAATGGCTTCTCCAGCTAACAGGTATTACATTTTAAGGCTTGGTTATTGTAACCCATGAGCAGCTCCAATATCAATAGGGCTTGGTAGGCTCAGATGGCTTAGCCAGTGCTCAACAGTACAGTATCATCCCTATCAATGCTCTTCCACAAAGCACTAAAGCTTTACACACAGTAAAGACTGAACCTGCAACATATCCCATGCATAAAGCACCCATCCCCCCCTCCTTTGTGGTATGTGTGCACCTTCTCAGACCTTTAGCACGGACAACAGAAACTGGCCATATTCTTGGCAGGCGTTATGTAACCGCCCACTTAGGCTAACAGGCTTACCTTTGTGTACAGGTTCTCCCAGGCATTAATTAGTCCCACGCCTAGTGCTTGTCTATGTCCCTGAGATGCAGGGTTATTTCAGGTAGGGATGGGAGGCGCTAGCAATAGTAGCCTGCAGCAAGCAGGCACACACCTTACAACGTGACACAATGGAGGCTTTGACACAACTTGGAGAGGCTCTGTTTTTATCTGATGGGTGGTGTCATGGACAAACATACAGGTGTAATATTAGACCTACATATGCCCTCCCACACAACTGTCAACTTGAAGAAGGAACAAAATAGAGCCTTGATATACAGTAGACGCACAATTAGCCCAATGCAGATACACACTAGTATGCCTCTAGAAAGCACCCATTTTATCTCCATAATAATAATAATAATTTGTAGACAAAAGATTACAAAACTTAAAAACTAACTGAAACTGCCACATTTGCAGAGCAGATGAAGTGATGAGAAATTTATCTACCAGATCATGTGTGTTTATTTGTGGAGGCGTATATATGTGCAGTGTTAACGCCTGTTTATGCATCTGGCCTGTGGTTTTAGCTTGGGGATATGACAGGGTCCTTGCATAGCAGCATGTTGCAATGTTTTTTCCCCTGTGCCTATTATCCATGCCTACTTTCAGTCTGATTATCATGGTTTCCTCTTTCAAGTCATACCGGGACTTTCCTGGCTACCACTGCCCGGTCTCATAC
>CABFOS010126940.1:10027-20299 GCA_900660315.1 Diretmoides pauciradiatus | reverse complement strand
CCATGATCTCTAATCAAATCCCCGCTAGCAAATGTAGTGTTATAGATGGACCAAGTCCTGAACTACATCAAATTGAGATGCTGTGGCAGGACCTGGAGAGGCTGTTTAACGTTTACTTTTCATTAATTAGATATATATCCATCCATCCATCCATTATCTACCGCTTAATCCTCCACAGAGGGTCGCGGGGGGCGCTGGAGCCTATCCCAGCTGTCATAGAGCGAAGGCAGGGTACACCCTGGACTGGACGCCAGTCAATCCAGGGCTAACACAGAGTCAGACAATTCACACCATTCACACTCACACTCACACCTATGGGCAATTTGGACTCCCCAATTAACCTAGCCCCAAATCTGCATGTCTTTGGACGGTGGGAGGAAACCGGAGTACCCGGAGAAAAATAATAAAGGAATGGGGGGTGGGGGGACAGGGAGACCTACATCTGCTGTTTGGATACAAATTCTTGTTCGAAGTAAGAGAGAAATGGCTGCAAAACTTTGTAGAACTTCTTAGTCGAGCCTCTTATAGAGTATTTAAGTTTTTCTAATTTCAGATATGACATAATACTTTCTAACCAATGGGAATGTGATGGTGATCTATTAGATTTCCAGTGTAGCAGTATTAGCCTTCGTGCTAATAATGAAGAAAAAGCCAATACATCTGCCTGTGTAATATGCTTACTAAATCAATGATAAGATGTGCTGTCTCAATCACCCACGCAAACATTAACAAAAAAAAGTTTTGGTATCAGTTTAGACCCTGGTATCAGGGTATGCCAGGCCTCCTTGAAATATGATATAACAGTGGTTCCCAAACCTCTCCTCGAGACACCCCAGCTTTTCCATGTACTTGTTAAATTCCACCACCAGCATACCTGATTCAACTTAATGAGCCCTTGATTAGTTGGATCAGGTGTGCTGGTGGTGGAATGGCTGGGGTGCCTCGAGGAGAGGTCTGGGATCCACCTTCTTTCCTCGTCAAATGGATATGTAACATCTTCAGGATTATAAATGTATCATGTGTTGGGCTAATGTTTTGAATTTATGGCAAGAAAGCTTACACATGGCAGAAATTCAAAAACTGTCCTAATCCACCCTTAATTTACCTACTATACGTACAAGCACAGCAGGCCCCAAAAAGAGAGGCTGGGAGCTTTGCATCAGTGGCATTATTGAGAATGGACCATATGCTATGAGTATACAAATCAGCTGCTCCGCAATCATTTGAAATCCAGGTCCACCTCATCAATAGCAATGTTTGGTAGTTAGGGAACCAATTAAGATAATTAAGAAACCAGAACACAATCTAAAGAGCAAACCTAAGACAACAAGAAGTAGCCTAATCCTTGCTTGTTAGATGTAGGCTGGGTTGCGGTGCTAGTTGCCACACTTTACACATCAGAGCTGCAATAGTCCCATAATAAACCAAACCGTCATCTGTGAGTGGCCTAAGCCATAACAAATGAAAGTCCCGTGGCAGCCTTATGTCCGTTAGGCTATCTGGTAAAGTGAATTTAGTTCTCCTCTGGCAGGTCAGGGGCCTGTTCAGTGAGAAGGGGAACCGGGGGGATAACGTGTTCCTCCGCAGGCGTCACGCCCTCCCGGTGAGACTGCTCGTTTCGGGTGAAAAGAAGCGGTGGCTGACTCCACATGTGTGGAGGAGGCATGTGGTAGTCTACACCCTCCCCGGGCTGACGGACCACCTAGACAGGGGGATTGCCAACCACTAAATTGGGGCGAAAACGGGGACAGTGTGGGTTTAATACAGTTTTATTTTGATCTCGGGGTGGGATTAAATAAGTGTATACTTCTTCTCACTCCTTTTCAAATATGTAAAAATCCATCGTTTTCCTTTTGTTATAATGGCTGTTAAGGCTACAGTATTCTTGCTTGTTGTTTTTTTTGCATATTTGAAATAAAATTATATCAAATCAAATCAAAATCTCGGATTGAAACACCTGGATATGCTGCGGGTTTTTGTCTGCGCGCTTTAACTTTTGTTGCACGTCTATTGGTGTAATTACGGTAAAAACAGCGCTGGAGCGACGCGGAAAATAGAGACTCAAACTCCAACACTTTATTATTGTGCTTCATATAAGCAGATTTTTTTTTAAGTGTGTCTGTTTGGAAAAACACTGCGAACATGTGTCTGAAAACAACCGTTAAAAAATCTCTAAATTACTTTGAAATGTTCCTCATCTTTGCCCTAAAAATACTATTTTAATAATGAGTTTACTATTCTAGGTGACGTAGCTCCGCCTGCGTCTTTACCGTAATGTACGCACGCATTACTAATTTGAAGGAAC
The DNA here is from genome assembly GCA_900660315.1 of Diretmoides pauciradiatus. NCBI lineage: Eukaryota > Metazoa > Chordata > Actinopteri > Trachichthyiformes > Diretmidae > Diretmoides > Diretmoides pauciradiatus. The sequence continues at coordinate 17,994 of CABFOS010126940.1, read as the reverse complement.
AAATTATAATTGTGTCATAAGGGACTGTGAGCGGTGGAGGAAGTATTGTTTCCTGATATTCAAATAATGTTAGAAGTTTCCATTATTTTGTCCTCTTATCTTGATAATGCATGACTGAATTTTGAACTGTTCATATATATATATAAAAAAAAGTCTGACAGTCGGATCAAAAATGACCCCTATGGATGTAGTGGAGATTTTACCCACCTCTAGCTGACACGAGGTGAAGGTCATAGTTTAGCGTGCTTTTATTTTCATGACATGACATCTATCCTAATCCTCCTCCTATCCAGTGCTGTTTTCCTCTACGTGCTGGAAGCTCCGCCCGCCACACAGGGACACACCGGGCTACGAATGTTACAGACCTATCTTAACCAATCAGCTGCGGGCTCTTGGTCTGGTGAGCCAATGGGAATAGAGAAGACGTGTGGTACCGCCCCTCGCGCGGTAGGTTGCACCGTGAGGAAAGTGACCTCTCGTCTCGTCGACATCAGACCAACCTACAGTCGGGCTAACTAGCATGGCTGTAGTGCTGCCCGGGAAGGTCGACAGTCAGACAGCATCCCTCCACGACATATAACTCACCCGTCGGTTATTCATCTGGTAACAACGCGTAACATCGTTCTTTATTTGTGCACTGGCTAGCTAGTTAGTTAGCTAGCTTGAACTGAGTAGCTGCTGTACTAGCTAACACTGCTATCCGAACATCCACAACCATGGCTGCTCTCAGAGCGTCCTACCACAGGATCCTGGGCAGGATCGAGCATGCCCTGCCCGCCAAGCTGAGACCTCTGTACAACCACCCAGCAGGTAATGTTACATATAGGACAGGTAATGCACACAGCCAAGCTGAGACCTCTGTACAACCACCCAGCAGGTAAAGTTACATATAGGACAGGTAATGCTCACAGTCAAGCTGTGGTTCTGATGCTAGTGGTTCTGGATGCTCTGTGATATGTCTGGGCCCCTTTGCAGCTGCGCCGGGTAAAGTGACCTATGTTGGTGCCTCATCTTGTCTTGTCGCCAAGTTATAATCCGTTGTATCTTTGGATGACAAAAGAGTAATACCTTGTGTTGGCATCGGTGCTTATAGCAACCTCGTTTTTAGCTGAGATAGAGACAGTGGTGCACTTGGAGACCATAATCTGATGGGATAACAACAGTTAAGCTCTGTGTCTGCAGCGGGCTTGTCCAACAGAGGAACTGATGGGAGAACAGATTGTCCTCAAGTCAACCTTGCGTTTAATTTACTGTGAAAACCCAGTTCCAGACAACTCCAGTGAAGACGTGGTGTAGGCTGCTTTACTTGACAATGAACTTTGACTGTTGCAGTGAAAGACTGTTTACAGTCACATTGCAAACACCATGCTGTCCTTACATGTAATGGTGGATGAATGATCAAAGATCATATTTTTATGACTCCTGATCATAAATATTGTGAGCAAAGTCTTGAGTGAGTGTATGTTCAGTCTGTACTTATTCAGCACGTCAATGCAGCTTTCTTCTGACTAGAGTTAAATCTGCAATCACTGTCAAGTTTAGTAATGTAGCTTGCACACATATTCAACCATTAAGGACACTGACATTAACGTCACTAGTCGCTGTACTAAGGTAAAGGGTTGTTGGTACATTTGTACCATACTCGCTGGTGACAGCCTGGTTTTAGTTTGGTCTGTGCAAGGGTATTGGACTGTAGCAGTTAGGTTGTCAAGGACAACTTCCTGACTGAGGGCGTAGCAAAAGCCAACTCCCTAAAAGATGATTGGCTGAGACAGACTTCTTTCATTCTCTTCCCTTCTTCTTTTGCCTAAGGCAGTGTTGGGATAAGGGAGGTGATTAATGGCTCACCAGTCTAGTATCAAGGCATCTTTGATACTAGACTCACATTTTTGCTCCCTCTCTCTGTTTGATGTGTTTGTGTTTGAAGTTTCTTTGTAAACCAGTGTTTTCATTGCTTTCATTAAAACTGCAGGTGCCCCCACAGCTGTACATGTTTCCAGTTAAAAACATTTGAATTCAATGAAAATTCATCCTAGGGCCTGATTGCTCAGCCCATCCAAAAATACAAATGGAAGTACATCACAACTGCAAATGTATCATGGTTTAAATATCCAGATAAGAGCCTGGCAGGAGGTTTAGGGTACCTCAACAAAACATGGGTGAAATGATGCATATTATGTAACATCTTGTATTGGAACATAATAATAACTAATGTAGTTTTCATTTTTTATTCTAGGTCCTAAGACTGTTTTCTTCTGGGCCCCGATGTTTAAATGGGTAAGGGCATCCCATTATATTGCCATACCTTAAACTAAACTGTCAAACTAACTACTGACGTGTAATTAGTCTTATCAGTTCAAATGAATTTGTTGACATAAGTATGCTAGCTAATCCACACCAGATTTGATGGAAGGAAGGTAATCTGGTCTCGTCACCACAACAGGGTCTGGTTATGGCTGGCCTGGCTGATATGACCCGACCAGCAGAGAAACTCAGTACCTCCCAGTCAGCAGTACTGACAGCCACAGGTAAGGTGGAGCTCCTTTAGGAGTGTGGACCATAGAGGAAGGGAGCATTTGAACTTCGGTGAATATACACTCCAAATGGAAACTTGACCAGTGAAGCCTCTGAGGGCATAAAGTGGGTCAATTTGAAATGTGCATAAATCTCCTGCCTTGACTGAAAGAGGTTTGGACAAAGGAGGAAACACCAAAGTTTAAAAACGCTTCACTCCCCACAGACCGCGGAGAAAAGGGCCATTCATTTGAGAAACTAAATAAATAATCTGCCCATAGAGAAATGAGCACTCTGATGAATTCAACGATTTAATAATGCTTGTAACTTTTTGATCACTTATTTTACAAGGAAGTTTAAAAGGAACAGATCTTATTAAGTAGCAGCCGGAGGGGTCACACACATACAATTATTCCAAGACAAAGTGTTAAAGTGAGTGACCGTTATTTCATTTGATAATTTAAAAGCCTCTCCTTGATCAGTGCAGAGCTAACCCACCAGTCCCACGTGTTCATACCATGTCGCTGGGCCAGTGGATCTGCCGAGCTCTGTCTTGAGTTCTTGACGTACATTTCCAGAATTGTTGAAGTTCTTCAGTTCAGTGTTTCTGAGAGTCTCTGATCAATCTGTGGCAAAGGTTGTCTGATGCGTCTGCTCGTGCAATTTGTGCAAACAAAACTTATCTGGTGCTCTTCTGCCTAAACATACACTGTGTTCTTGGTTTACTAAATATTGGTGTGCACTGCTTAACCTTCACACGTCCTGTTTCCTTATCCACCAGGGCTGATTTGGTCCAGATATTCTTTGGTCATTATTCCCAAGAACTGGAACCTCTTCGCTGTCAACTTCTTTCTTGGTTGTGCAGGAAGCAGCCAGCTCTACAGGATTTGGAGGTGTGTGTGGTGAACTGCCTATGACCAACCGTTCAAAAGCTTCTGTCAGTTACCTGCCATTATCATCTCTGTTAGGATCATTTTAGTCATTTCATTGAAGAGAAGTGCACGGTAGCTTTCTATCAAATATGTATTCTTTAGTCATGGCTGATGATAAACCATGGTAGTTATTGTTTAACTAAATATATTACAGCTGATAAGCTACAAGTTGTAGTCAATGCATAACCTAATGTCCATGTGCCTCTGTTGTAATGAGGGAAATCAGTCTAGGAAATTCTCATAAAGGGCAAACATCACTAAAGTCAACTATAGATGGTGGCATCAAATGTTTGATTGATATTTGAAAATTGAAAAATGACAGATTGTGATGGTGCCCATGTAAAAAACAAACATAAAATGGGTCAAATGTGTGTCCTTTTATTCCCTCACTAGGCATGACCAAGATCAGAAGGCCAAAGCTAAGGAGGATGCACAGTCCTGAGTGTTGTCAATCCGTCACTTCAGTGGATTGAAAGGGAGACACCCCACCCAAACTGGGCACAAACTTGCCCCTTCTCATCTCCTACCACCCTCACCCTTCTGTCTCCACCACATCCATGCCATAATCGTTATTTACCATAGAAAGCCTGTTTTCCCTGTTGGAAATGTCCTCAGGAGTCGTAAGAGAACGTTTTAACTGTAGTCAACACACGCTCAAGAATCATGGTCATCAATGTGCTGTTTTTTAAAGTACTTCTTGTTCCTCAGATTGTATGATTGTTAAACTAATACACTTCTTGGGATGTTGTTTTCACCTTTTCAGGTGTAGTAACCAGTACCTCATGCACTAATTCCTAGGAATAAAACTCTTGAATATGTGTTGAATGGTTTAAGGAATGTTGCAAAATTAATTTAATGACGGCATCACATTTGTCTATTGATTACTTATTTATAATTTGGTAGCAATCACAGAATGTGTACCTTGATTATTAAACCATTCTTGATTACATTTTAACTGTAGCTATCACTGTGTGTGAGCGAATCAAACTTTATGCATCAACATTTTTCATGTGATTAAATTTGCCCCATAGTCAAAACTGTATAGAAATGTTCTGTGGTTCCTTTAACAGGAATGCTTACACCAATACCACATATTTATGTTTAGTAAATATAGACAAGTTATCACGGTACTGAAAGAGCCAACCAGGAACCACTGGTACTTGAAATCTAATGGCTTTTTGCTATCGGAATACTGCTGTTGGTTGCCTGTTATTAGAGAACTTGTACATTTTGTGTGTATAACAAGAGTACGTTATTTTACAAATACTTAAGCAATAACAGGTGTCAGAACTTTTCTATCTGATCTAAGTATTTAACATGAATGTCACTTTGAGCGTTGACCATTATAGCTCTGGACCAGTAATAAATCCTGTTTAAGTCTGATTTAAAGTAATTTTCACTTTGTCATTCATAAATAGGTGACGCATCAAGAGTGCGTGAATATGCTTATTATACTAACTTTGTGTTGAAGGTAGACTGTCTCCTCGAGGTGCCGGATTGTGTTTGTAGATGCTGGAGGCCGGAGAACCTGAAAGTTCAGTAACATACAAACTAACTTTGCCATGCAAAATAGTTTGGACTAACTCCACTTATCAAATCTGTTCCTTTATTACACATGTAAGCCACTAGATATACTTGTATGAAGTCCCAGTAATCCCAGTGTTGCTCTTGGGCAGCTCTGGTCAGTTTTCATGCCTTGGGACAAGGTGGAGCTTTGTCTCCTCCCTGTGTTCATTCTGCAGCAGACATGCTTTCTAATCCACTGGAGTATGCTGCCAGGGGAATGGGACACTTGCCAAGCACAGCAAATCCCAGTTTCCACAACATGCATATCTGAATGTAGCTGGTTTAATATAGGACAAGTCAACTGAGAACTTCGTTCTCAAGTTTCATAGCCAAAGCAGCACACACACCACAAATAAGACAGACATGTCCAACTCTGTTGAATTTAATTTGCATGAATTTGAGCCCCATGAAACTGAAGTTGCCTTCATTCCCCATATTCATGAATATCACATTCCTGGCCAGGCAGGCCCTGAAGACAGTATTGTAGCAGTGCATATTCTACAATGCTCTAATTTGGTTTGGATGGCAATGCATTTCCAATAGTGTTTAAGTAAAAGAGCTTGAGAAACAGCAATAGCCACTGCCAATGGTTTAGTATTAAACTTGACCAAGGCTGCGTTCCGAATCGCATACTTTTAGTACGTAATGCAGCTGCCCTACACAGTATGCATGCAATCGGGACATACAGGTGATTTCAATTAGCCAAGGTGTCATTGCATTAACGCGCTGTGCACTTTGCTCTCGGTAGATCAGTCCTCATCAAGCAGAGGATTGTGGATCAGAAAAGCATGCTGGCTTGCATACTGCAAAATGCGACCAGATGTAGTACGACATCTTGGTATTTTTGGCATACTGCATTTGACATACTAAATCTTTTTCTGGCATACTAACTTTGCCCCCCCCTTCCCTCAGGAGTCTTTTGCCTCTTGCCAGGCTGCTATGGTTAATTAAAATAAAAAACTAGTATGGGTATTGAACGCTGCCCAAGTCTTCCATACAACTTTGAAACCTGTCTTACCATCCCAAGTCCCGCTCATTTATGGTAAAATTTGTAAAGGCAAACCACATCCTCCATTTCACCTACTTGATGACATCTGTACACCCCACTGAGGACTAATTAAGGCAGAAGTCCACTTGATTTAAATAATTTGACAAATACAGTTGGCCACATCCTTAAAGCGAATGTGAAATACTAGTTACATTAGCAAGACTCCAGCTGATCAGATTCAACATAATGCTAAATAGCTCTTCTTAAAGCACCATCACACAAAGCATGGTTAACCAAGAAAGTTTTATTCACAACCACAAATACAGACAGCTCTAGCGCTTCCCACCAACACGAGGTGCATTGACCTTCATGGGCTTTGCGATCTTGGGTTTGGGTGCAGCCTTGGCAGGGGCCTGCAGAAGGAGGAACACATTTTAAGTACACAAACTCACTTGAACTGACAATCAATTAGCTTTTGATAAGCTTTTGGTCTGGTGAATACTGAGGAAATGGTGAAGGCAGATTATATTTAATATGATGTCCAGATTAATTATGTGCTTGTTTAAAAGCCAAAGGAGAACTAGACTAGATCTAAGAGGAGCCACTGTCAGTTGCATACAATAAAATAACTTGGAACTAGATGAAAAGCCACTTTGCAGTTGACATACAACCATTGCAGCAGTGACTTCCCTCTTTCTCTAAGGTCTAGTTTTTCTGGTTGTGTGCTTAGCCAAGAAGATGTCAGACAGAGTTCTCATAAATATGTATACAGTACAACAGCCCAGATTCAACATTGGCATGATAGCCCAGACATTTTGCATGTGAAGGGCTCAAATCTAGACAATTTATTCAGTTATTCTTTGGAGCTTTGATTGTTCCCAATGGCTGTAGATTACTTAATTTTCCTTAATGGGCTTACTTATTTCCACACAAATGCCACTCCGAAAAGAGGAAACAGTTTTTCACACTGCGCAGTAAGACTGTGGAATGAACTCCCAGAAGAGGTTGTGCAGGCACCGTCCGTAAACTCCTTTAAAAATAGACTGGACACTTGTTGGTCAAAAAAAAGAGTTCCTGTAAAATTACAGGGCTGTTGTGTGAGGACTTGTATACTGTTTTTTAGATATATATTTTATTACTATTGTACATTTTGTAAATATTTTATATGTGTGTGAGACTGAGAGACTGATGTAGAGTACTGTGTCCTGTATCAGTTATTTTCAATAAATTTCAATAAAATGTAGGATGAGCTGTTATTGGCTATGGACAAATCAATCACTGTGGGGTTCTAGCCCTTTCCAACAGTCAAGGTTGGTTACACCGGAGTCAAACCAGCCCACTGTGTTATAAACAAACTGTGGCAGACTGACTCAGATAGACAGGAGGTCTGCAGTCGGACTGCAGAGCGGCGACCACCCCGTCGGATTATTATTCTGAGACTGTGTGTGAATAAAGCGATTGACTCCTCTTTTGCCTCATCTCTGTCTGTCAGAGCCGCGGTGGTAGCAAGCTATGCTACACAAACATGGCAAGCAGGGTTAATATTACCACAATGCTTTATTTTTCCGTGGCAGAGTTTCTAGTGCTTCCAGATGTGCAATTTATATTGTTGAGGTGCAGCATGAATCTCGTTCCTGTCGTTCGACATGTTTGCTGTTTCTGAACAAAGCCTTTGTATCCCACCTAGCTACTACATGTCAAGCTGCTTCTAGCCGGAAGGAAATCATGAATGTATTTGTTTGATAGATTGCATTGCACCATTTGCAGGATTATAAGCGGCAACGTTGTTTTTCTGCCTCGAATTTTTTTTTTAATTAAAAATGCCTTAAGACATAATATCGATTTGGGAGGAGCATGGCGATTTAAAAATCCACACACACAAGAATCACGATTCGTAACTGAATCAATTTTTTCTCTCCATCCATAATAAATATCTATATATTTAATAAGGTTTGTTTAGCTTTTTT
>CABFOS010126933.1:0-13444 GCA_900660315.1 Diretmoides pauciradiatus | reverse complement strand
CCCCAGCAAACTGATGAATTGTTAAACTTCAGCATTGTTTCATTTACAAGAAGTTAAGACAGTCAGAGAATGTAGAAGAACGACTGTTTTGATCATAGTTTCATACTTTTGATCATAGTTTTGTAGTTTTGATCATTAGTTTCATAGTTTTGATCTTAGTTTTGTAGTTTTGATCATAGTTTTGATCATAGTTTCATAGTTTTGATCATAGTTTCTCATCAAAAAGGGTCCATGGCCTAAATGTGGACTAAATTTGCAGTCCTTCATATGAAAAGGGTTGAGAATCACTGGTTTAAATCATAATACACCACACATCCTACTGCTGGAAACTGGCAGCAGGAGAGGATGGTGACGCTTCGTCCTCTGTCCCAACCAGTTCGTCCTCCACCCCTCTACTGTTGACTTTGTTTTTTAACCATATTGGTAGTTTTATTTTGTGTTGACTTAGTGGTTAGTTCCACTGCTTCAGGCAGCGTTTTCTGATCAACTGGAAAGAATTGCCCAGTCATAGGCTCCCACGAATCACCTACGGTGGCCCACGGGGGCAATAGTCACAAATAAAATATGAACGAATGGGAATATTTCCCCCCTCCTGTTTACTTTCACAGGCATTTTATGGACTTTCAAGGGTATGTTTTCCCCTGAGCCCCCGTTAATTCCTGAACCTGTTGCGCGTGCGCGCACACACACACACACACACACACACACCTCACCTAAGCATAAGAAGACATTTCCTGTTCGAAATACTCCCCTCGATCCATCAAGAGTAATAAAAACCTGAATTGCTGATGGGTGAAAATGTGGAACCGCAGCCAGTCAGTAAATGATTGTGGATGGAGGTTGGGGTCATGCGTGGTGTTAGCACAGCTGGCACCGAGAGACGTCAGGCAGTCGGAGCGCCAGGCTATAGTGCAGGTAGCGCTCCCTGTTTTGGTATCGCACCAAGGCACCCGAGGGGGTCTGGCTGGGTTCTGTAGCATCAGACTGCAGCGTGGCCATGGAAACAACAACCCTGGCAACCGACTGGGCTCATGAAAAATAGAATGAAGTGCTGCTGCTGCTGCTGCTGGTGGTGTGATGGAGAGCGAGCGTCTGTGTACCTATGGCAACATCTACATGCAGTAACACATCTGTTGGCTTACGCACAGTGCTTTCAGAGGCAGTGGATGCTTTTGGGGTGACATAATGGCCCTACCCTGCAGTCAGTCAGTCAGACACACACACACACACACACACACACACCAGGGTTCCCACTCGTCCTGGAAAACATGGAAATTCAGAGACTAGATTTCCACTCAAATTGAGTAAAATGACCAAATATTCTGGAAAAAAATCTTTGTTGTCTTGGAAATTGTTAGTTGTATTTCAGCCCCTCACTGAGATCACCTATGTAAAGCTAGGTGTGTATTTTGTTTGAAACTATTAGTAGGACTAGAGCAGCGCCGCCCAATTTGGGGCTTGCGGGTCAAGTTTGAGAGCTTGTAAGTAAAAAAACAAAACAAAAACAACACATCTAACAACAAGAGGAGGCCAGATGACCTTATTGTACAGTTAGCAGTGATGTGTGTAGCAGTCACCTGTAATGAACATGAGAATGAAGTGTCTCAGGTGAACCCATTAAAAAAGGAGGAATAAAACTGGGGTTAAATGTGTCGATAGTAGGCCTACCGGTTTGTGAGCAAGTGCTGTCCTGGATTGTCAAGAAAAACTCCTGGAAAAGGATTTCTCAAAAGGAGTGGGAACCCTCACACACACACACACACACACACACTACATGGAGTTTCCATCAGGGTTTACAGTGGGCAGTGGCTGCAGTTAATGCAGGCTGGTCTTTGTTATTGTTCAATATAAAGCCGGAGACATCAAAGCAGCGACTATATGAAGTTGCTCCCGAGCCAGTCCTCAGGCTGGTGGACACTGTCACATCAAAGCAGACTGAGATGAGCTTTACTAGGAGGGAGGGGCAGCAGTGACGCCTTTTTTTACACAAGATGTTTCTCCATTTTCCAACTTTTTAATATTGTACAAAGTGCGTGACAGTGATGTTGTGTCTTCGTTTTTCTTGTGATACATATTCCTGTGGTGCATTGTCACTCACCTCCTCCTGCACGTCACACTCCTACTGTCTAATTTCTTTACCGATAGGAACTAAAAATTTCTCACATCTTGTTTATTTTCAAATTAAATAATGCTAGCCAGCCGTCCCTTTATTATTTTTGCTGTGCACTCATCATATTCGGACTTGGTTGTATTTTCAAGTGATAAAAGAAATTGCTTGAGTGTGTATCATAATTGGTGCCGTACACTTCTCTTTATTCTGCATTATGTTTGCTAAAGCCAAAATGGGTCCAAACAGCAGAATCCTTTTCCAGCACCAGGTCTTCCTTATTTTCAGTTGTCCCGTCCTTACCCGAGTCGGTCGGGTTCAGCATTTGCAGTCACGTTAGGTTTCACTTCAGCATTTGCAGTCATGTTAGGTTTTACTGTCTACTGTCAAGAGTGGTAGGATAGCGGGGGCTATTTTTGTTTTGAATGGAATGCATAGGCTGGACTAGGCAGATACACGTGGACCGGATCTGACGGCATATTGTATTTTATCCTCAGGAGCATGCTGCAAGCAGCGGGGAAACGCTTTTGCAGAAAGAGCAAAATTAGGTTGGCGAATTTCCGGTGTACTGCCAAGGTGTAGCGGCGATCGCGGCGGTCAGTCCGGTGCCTCGCTGTGTCTGCAGGTCAGGCAGTTGCACAGAGCTATCCTTGTGACTTGTAATCATTCCACTACAATCAAGCCCTGTCCATGGTTTTGTGGTGTTCATCAGTAGCACATTCCCATACTCCAGACATGGCCATATCAGGCTGTTATGTAGCTATTAGTACTGCAAAATCAGACCTTCAAACCTGTATATACACAGATCATCCAAACAGACATAAGCGAGTAAGTGCAACAACACCCATCACAGTGGAATCGGGCTAAAGGAGATTTTAATGTTTCTAGTGTTGTTAGTAGTAGTAGTTCTAGTAGGGATGCACGATATTGAAATTTTTGGCAATAACCGATTATTTCCATGGTCATATCGACCAATATCGATACCGATATTGTAATACCAGTTTCCACCAGTAGGGTTTACCTTCCACCTTGCAGTAACTGTGATGCTGGGTGCCGATGCAGATGCTGCTTTGTTTATGACCTGATTTCTCTCCACACCGCAGACATTTTCTCCTTTGTAGGTAGGTTAAAGGATAACTTGTTGGTAATTTTCAACCTGGATCCTTTTTTCCCATGGCCGTGTGTCTAACTGACTCGTGGGAACAAGAATTTTTAAAATTGGTCCAGTATTGACTGAGTCCATAGCTACTAGCGGTTAGCGCTTAGCTTAGTGCATCCGTCTAAAACGTGAGGCATCGGGGCAAGTGAATAGTCCTCTATAGGTGTTTTTTTTTCCACTGACAGGCTCCGATTGTTGTTTTAAGTGTCTGACAGGATCCCGACAGAGAATTTAAATAAAACGTTTTTCTTTACCTTTCACTTGATCTGGTCTGTTGTTATTGTGTTAGCATCCACATGGAGCACAAATAGCCACAACAGCAGCTGTCCCTATCAAAGATAGGTCTATATGCAACGAGAGGTCTCACTCCTCACGAAAGACACATGTTTTATTTCTCTGTCTGGATCCTGTCAGACACTTAGAACAATCGGAGCCTGTCAGTGGCAAAAAAAAAGCTTTTAGAGAACTATGCACTTGCCCTTCAGCGACTTAGCCGCTAATCGCTAAAAGCAGTGCTCACTCAATACTGGATCAATTTCAAAAAAAAAAATTCCCACCAGTCACATAGACACACGACAATGGGAAAATAAAGTCCAGTTTATCCTTTAACAAGAGCTGTTTTCACACCAACGCATCAATGTGGTTGGCACATCATTAATGTGTCATATCGGGAATAATTTTGATCTCTGTCCGATAACGCATATTTACGTTATTATCGGCCGATACCGATATGATGACCAATAAATTGGGATATTGTGCATCCCTAGTTTCTAGCTTCTGTACCTCCAGACTGAACCTGGTCCACCTGTGTCAGCTTGTGGTCTCCTCCCTTCTGCTGATTCAGCTCAGGGTGACGGTATCAGCAGGCTTGTTCCAGCGCCGTAGCGTTAACGTCTAATGTTGCGGGAAAAAGTAGGTTGGTTGTCTTGATTTGGATTGGTTGTCTGGTTATGTGATCCCTCTGGTATGTTGTGGCAGCTTACTCAAGTGTGTACTGTATCTGCCCGGGTGAGACTGATATATGGGTTAGCTGATATACTGGGCCGATATTGGCCTCATATTAAAAGTCAGTGTCGTCCATCTCTGATGTGATGGAGGTTCCTCCCTGATCACAGCTACATTTAAAAACTCCAATGAAATTTCAGTTTCTTTGCGCAATTTTTTTTTTCATTTAATTGTTCAGTTGTGTGTTTTGTAAATAATCCTTCATTTAAAGGCAGAAATGGTTCCCTATTGAAGGGTGATTGTGCCTTGAAGAGCAGCTGACCCTAAACTAATTTCATTAGTTTGGGTGTTGGTGTCCCATGATGGTCTAAATCTTGGATTTTCCACCCTGATGAGAATAAAACTCTGGGGGAAACACATCATACTTGTACTTTTGGCATGAAAATTTCAAATTTCAAGAGCACAAAATATCAGCTATTAGCGAGTTCATTTAAAAAAGAAAAATGCCATATCGGTCAAACCCTAGTCTCTGCTTCTTACGTTCATATCCTTTGGAGTTGTAAATATGACGTGTTAATTACAGGAGGAATAAAATCAAACGCCAAAAATAGTTCCTGAGATGAAGTCACCCGACAGATTGAAAGGTCATTTCATTTCGTACAGTCGTTCTGCAACATTTACCATCGCTAAAGAGGGGAAAGAAATGTAGCCCGCCGGCTGTTAAAGGGTTAACATGCAGCTGGAAGTCTTGGGTTGAGTGGAAAAGCGAAACTATTTGGAAAGCGGTGTACAAATGAATGGAATCCTCAATGACCTACTTCTCCGAGCGGCTGAAGAGGCTGCCTTGTTTTGGGACCCAGAGAAGTGATGTGACTTTATTTGCTGCTTGAGATGCAATCACAGTCAATGGAGACACTATCTGACTGAAAGACAGATGTTGTTGAGTCATGCAGGATTTGCTTTATTGTACTTTTTTTTTTTGTTGCGTTAATGTTATTTTGAAGTTGTGGTGACTTTTTTTGGACTCTAATTAGTAACTTGGTTTAATACTCTTAAGGTTTTTTTTGTTTTTTTTCCTGAAGCTTCAGCATTCCCATATCTGCCCGGTTAGGGATCCTTATTCACACTCATCCAGGGGGAAATTGTGGGAAAGCAAAGCATTGTTTCCCCCTGACTTTCCAGTTGAAACACCTCGTCAACAAGGGGAGATGCCTTGCCCACTCATCCCTCCCAAATCAAATCTGACCACTGTTGTATTTCAATAGATTTCATCTCTTTCTGATAGAGTGAAAGCTTTGTTGCTCAAAATTCAAGCTAGCGGGGTTTTCTCTGATTCTCGAGCAAACCCTGCTTTTCACTTGTGGTTGTTCAGGAATGTGACTTTTCTTTTTTTTCTTTCCCTCAAGGAGAACAAAACTTCTTTATAGCCATTCCCAAGAGGGACAATATCAGATCAAGTTGAAAGAACATGACTATCTGAAGGCACACACACACACACACACACACACACACTCACACACTGTAGGGTTAGTGTAAGGGGTGGGGTTAGGAGAGGACAGTCGGCCTGGTGTTCTGAATGACTAACTTCATTGGGATGTGGTGTGGGTACTGCTGACCTGGCCTGTATGGCTGCTGGGTCTGGAAGGAGAGAGGAGGGGGAGGGGGGGGTCTAAATGTACAGACACCTGTGTTGTAGACCAGAACTGAAGGTGTGTGAGAGAGAGTTTTGTGTTTGCGATGAGTGAAGTGGGTTATTTCTCAATTAAAAGCAGTGACACAGATCACTGTCAGGGTGGGTTACGGGTATCCAGTAATTCTTCCATCTTTGTCTCTTAGCCTCGTTGCTGGGTTGGGTACCGTTCATTTGAACCGGTACTGGTACCTGGAATTCGGTACCGGTACCCAACAGTTCCTTTTTTCGGTACTTTACTCGCTCTGTAATAACAAAAATGTAATTTCAGCTGTACAGTCCAAGTCCAAACTTCTCAATTTCAACATTATTTATTTAAAACGTTTATTGCGACCCAGCCAAAGAACACAAAACGACGGTTGACGTCATTAAAGAACAGCATTTTTTTGCTGAAATAAATTAAATTTGAACTTGACATTTTTCCTTCCACCTTCTCACTCCGCTCCCCATAGCTTAGAAATACGGTACGCAGAGAAATGAAACCGAAAGGAAACGAAGTGATCTCTCTCTCTCTCTCTCTCTCTCTCTTTCTCTTTCTCTTTCTCTTTCTCTCTCTCTCTCTCTCACCCAGATGCTCTCAGGTGCTGAAATTTGGCACCGATTGATTTAACGTGAATCGGTACCTGATATTACCGACGTAATTCTGTCGGTACCCTTAAAAGTACCGAGCTCAGTACCCAACCCTATCACCTGTCAATCAAATGGCGTGTCCAGTAATGTGACGTCTTTCTCCTTGGTTTGAGTTTCCGTAGATGGCGCTCTTTTCTCTGTCCGTTCAGCTGCTGTGGCTATCGCTGCTCATGCTAACTACCCAGTTCTTGTTGTGTGTATTCTATTCTGATTACCACTTTAAGCAGTAAGTAGTCTTTAATTTGTGATGGAGTATACATTTTTAAGGCCGCCCTGCTCCTAAGACTATGATTAAACATGAGCTCTGCAGCTTAGTTGATATTAATATGTTGATATAGTCTGTTAGAGCCTTTCATAGCAGTTGGCAGGACGCAGCAGAATGGTGTTATTGCCAGCACACGGTCAAAAATCTACCATTTGGTATTGAAAAGTACAGCTGCCCAGTCTGGTGTGTAAGAGGCTGATGTGTAGTTTGTGAATGGAGGCAGTGTGAGCTGAAAATGGCTGTGGAGGACGTTTTCTGGCGCAAGAAACATCGCGGGGTTGTCATCTTGTGGTATCATGGGAGGGTTTGGCAAAGCATCCTAATGAAAAACACAACTTCATTTACACCAGGAAGTCAAAATATCAGGGAACGGCAGGATCGCACTGGGCGAGGGTTAAACCTCAGTTGAAAAAAAACATTTGATTTTGAAAAGCTGTTTGAATCTAGGTCAAAATATGACTCCCAGGCTAAAGAAAGATTACTTTTGGTTTGAAATGCTGGTGCTAGCTTTGAGTCTGACATTGTAGATCACTGGAGAGAGAGAAGAGAGGGAGGATAACTGTGTATGTGTATAAGATGACTGAGATAGAGGGAAAGTCTGTGTTGTCTAGTATTACTCAGTGAATTCCTCTCGCGCTCGCTGCCTAAACTGGGTCTGATGAAAATCTGGCCTGGAAATCGGCATTCCTGGCCGAGGCGGTAAACGGTTCCGGTGTTGGGGATACTGTCTAGGAATGTGGGCACGTAGGAACACACTTGAGTCAGCTGCACAGCGGGAATTGGATGGGAGGCTTTTCCAACGTGGGGGGAAAACGACACAATGGAAAAGGGAAAACTGGTTCAACCTTCAGTACACCACACCATGGTATGGGAGAGGGGAGGGGTGGGGTGGATTGGGGCGGCGAGGGGAAAAGATGAAGACTTGAAGTGAAAATCCACCATAAAACACGTTTTAACATTATCAGTGATGTACCTTTAATTTCCGGGCCCTTTCCCTGTGGATAACTGGCCAATTGTAGATGACGTGACCTCACCTTGAGATATTTCCAGTTTGATATGAGAAAATGTTTAATGGATCTAAAAACATGAAAAGCAGTGACACACACAGGTTAACGGCGGGTTTTGGTGTCAGCCCCTCGGAATCAAAGAGCAAGGGGTTTCTATCTAGACTGACGATCAACAATCATACAGGTAGAAGAAAGAGAAGAAGAGAGAGACCAAGTTTTACACCCACAGTAGAGATAGACCAGAATGCAATGCAGTAGACAAGATAGACCAGAATGCAATGCACCAACAAGAGCAATAACAATAATAAAGCAATAACACTGAAAAACGGCCAGTGGATGACCGGTCCCCGGAAGAGGAAGTCGCTATCTGCGGATCGTATTTCGTCCGATTGCTTTGTTTAACATAATTACTTGACAAACGTGATGTGTTAGCTTGCTTGCCGACAG
Source organism: Diretmoides pauciradiatus (assembly GCA_900660315.1). Taxonomy (NCBI): domain Eukaryota; kingdom Metazoa; phylum Chordata; class Actinopteri; order Trachichthyiformes; family Diretmidae; genus Diretmoides; species Diretmoides pauciradiatus. Next base: position 5,194 of record CABFOS010126933.1, on the reverse strand, counting down.
GATATGGCAAAAATTTGATATAAAAAATGACCGTAAAAACTTAATGATCGGCGGCCGGAAGAGGAAGTCGTTCTTCAGATCCGCTGGCTAGACCGCATAATAAATAATAAATAATAATAAATAATAATAATAAAACTAGTGGCCGTCAATCCCATTGACACTGAAGAGACTCAAACCATCACCGCACCGTCGTCTGCTGAGCTGCAGAATGACTGGGAAGCAGGACTTCGAAACTAACAGCGTCCTGTCATCCTGAGGACGATAGAAAATGTGCTTGGGACGAACAGAGCTCTTCCCCGGGACGCCTCCGGGAAGAAAGGGATTTTTTTTATGTATTGTTGGCTGTGACAAAGTAACCATTTAGATTCCCAATATGTTGTCAGTTTATCCAAATAACACCTATTTGAGAAGAGAGGATCTATGCAGTGTCGCCAGTGTAACCGTGCTTTCAAGTGGTTTCGGATTTATCAAATACACAAGCTTCCCAATTAGAAGGGCACATGAACACCCTACAAAGTCGGATAATCAAGTCGGGTAAATCGGAATTCTAGATTCAGCACGAGTTGGCCCACTTCTGATGTCAGTCTTTTTCAACATGGCCGAACCCAACAATGAACGTTTAGTGTATTTTGTTATTTATTTGATAATACCATAGGAGAGCTACAACAACAAAATTAAAACGTGGAGTTATTATTTGAGGTCTAGTACCGTAACGTTCTGCTTTGTGCTACGGCTGGCTTCATAAATCAGGGAAATAGTCCAAATGTGTTTGTGTTAACTAAAGCTAATAAGCTAATGACAACAATACTGGGCTTGCAGCAAAAACTTTCCGAGTTCCGACCAAAAACCATGTGAATGCACACAAGTTGCGTGATCAACTTCAACCGTCAGAGAAAACTATCATCTGATTAAAGGTGCTGTGTCCGCCGGTTTATTTATGGCAAAATTGTAAAAATCTTAGTATATCTGGAATGTATTCGACAGTAATCAGTAACATAAGATATTTGACACATCATTGACGTAATTTGAGCATATGTGTGAGGAGCAGGGGCCAAAAACGGGACAACCAATCCAATGTGAGCCCTTCACCTTTGATTGGATGACCCATCTGTTTAAAATTGTTATTGTCTCTGCAGTGCATGTTGTCGGGGCGTGGTATCGAGGGCCATCTCTGATTGGGGAGGGGGCATTGCTTAGACTGTTGGTGGATTCAATTTTTTTCCTAAGTGCTGCTGAAGAGGCAGCGGCGGACACAGCACCTTTAATTTGACATGCACTTGACAGCTGTCAGTTTACGCAAGTCAGATTCGTCTGTACACAGACGTGCTTTAATTTGAAAAGACTTCAAATAAAAATAATGCATTTCCCTGTTTCATGTGCTGCAGACATAAGCTGTGTCCCAATTCAGGTTGTGCACCCTTAAGGGTGCACCCTCACGGCTGGTAAGGGTGGACGAGTAAGGGTGCACCCTGAAAACCACCCTTGTGCCCCACAATTGCCGAACTGAATTGGGACGGTGCACCCCATAGATATATACAAAGGCCACGTCCTGTTACTCAAACTATTTAAAAGCCCTTAATATGTCACTTTATTAAGTTTTTATATTTTTTCAGGCGATAAAGTAACCATTTAGATTCCCAATGTGTGGTCTGTTTATCCAAATAACGCCTGTTTAGAAATTTACTCCGACGTGTTGACTGGATCAGCTGGATCAGATTTGACCGTGAAGAGAGATGAAAGTTGCTGTAAGAGCGAGTCTCTCCGGTGGCTCAGCCGGTAGCACGCGACCAGGCATTAATTACAACTGAAACTTTTACACCACATGTTCGAATCCAGTCCGTGGCCATTCATTGAACAATTGTTAATTCGTTTATTCATTTAACAAATGTAAGTTAATTTATATATTTAAATAATGTTTAATGAAACTGGGCTCCAGCTTTATCCATCTGAACTGTCCGGACCTGTAGGTTACAAATGGACTCAGAAAGATCATGCTTGGTTGTATTGATCAAAGCTGAGTGTTGTGAGGCATTGTGTAGTACTGCTAGGTAAGTGCCCGTCATTCAAGCATATAGGCATAGTGGCACACCCAAACACACCCTTTCCAAAATCAGGAACCGACAGTTATGACATTTTCTATTTTGATTATCTGTAGCGACGATCAAGAGAACCTAGAGAGGTGCTCAGGGAGCGCAGACCTCCGCCCAGGATGCATGTCACCTGTTTATGCATCGACCTGTGATTCAGATCCACTCTGAAATGTAAGATCTCTTCCTTGGGTCAAGCTGCACCTATCCAGCAGGTATCATGAAAATCAGATGCTGCGTTAAGCTATTAGACCTCACTTCCTGATTATGCAAGGCTGCGTTGATGTTGAGTGGCGGCCATGTTAAATTGTGCCCATTGGCTCTTAGGGAACATACATATTAAGTAGAATGTCAAAGGGATGAAGCGTTAAGCAATTAGACCTTCCTTCCTGTGTACGTGGCGCCCTGTGATTCAGATCATCGCCAAAATGTAATGGGTTCTTCCTTGGCCCATGCTACACCCCTCCACCAGGTGTCATGAAAATCAGATGATACAGTAAGCAAAAAGACCTTATTTCCTGTTGACATGGCGCTACCGTGATTCTGATCCACCTTAAAATTCCATGGGGTCGTCATTGACCGATACTACACCCTTCCACCGATACTACACCCTTCCACCGATACTACACCCTTCCACCGATACTACACCCTTCCACCGATACTACACCCTTCCACCGATACTACACCCTTCCACCGGGTTTCATGAAAATCGGTCCAGTAGTTTTTGCGTAATCTTGTACACGGACGGATGGACGAACAAACGAACGGTCGGGACCGCAAACATCACCTCTCGCCCCAGACTTTGTCCTTGGGCGGAGGTAATAACTAACTCAATTCTGACTTTGTAGCTGAGGCACTTTCCAGCAGTCTTTTTTTTCACCTCATCACATGGGAGAAGAGCAAAATTTATTCTTCCGCATAGTCTCCAAATTCAGGGTTGCATTTTTGTCTCTTATTTCCATGTATTGTGGACATACACATTTTTAAAAAAAATGTAATTGTGTCTGTCTGTCCCCGTTTACCCCAGGAAGTAACACAGGCATTGGGAAGGCCACGGCCATGGATCTGGCTAAGAGGGGAGCCAGGGTTATTCTGGCCTGTCGCAGTCAACAGAGAGGAGAAGCTGCTGTCGCTGAAGTCAAGAGGGTGAGAAGAGAAATCAAGATTTGTTTCACGGTTTCAATTATTTGTTTCTACATTTGTTTTTAATGGTTCTGTCTATTGAAAGAAACATTCATTTGCATCAATGTTAAGTTGTTTGCACACATCTGGACATTGCCTAAATGTCCCGTATGTAATAAGGGTTTGACCAGTATGGGTTTTGGAAGGCCAATACTGATATTGATATTTGTGTTGTGCCGATATCTTCAAGTCAAAAATAACATGTATTCAGTGTTTCCCCCAGAACAGCATTTATTTTAGACTATCATGGGACACTGGGACTCTCGATTCAAAGCCATACTAATGAACTTCTTTTAGGGTTAGCAGTTAGCATACATTACTGACTTAAAATTAAGAATAAATCAAAAATGTTAATATAATAATAACACTTAAATGAACAAAATGTGCAACAAAAGTATTTGTGTTTGTCTCTCACAGGAGAGTGGGAACAATGAGGTGGTGTTCATGCAGTTGGATCTGGGGAGTCTGAAGTCTGTTCGCTGCTTTGCTGAAATCTTCCTGAAGACTGAACCCAGACTGGACCTGCTCATCAACAACGCAGGTGAGGATGTTTATGCCCTTGTTAGTGTATCAAAAACATTCTTATACAATGGACAAAGATCATGAGGATGGCGGTAAGGCTATACTGGCAATATGAGCTAAAAGTCCCATTGCCATTGTGGATGTGAATTGCACCGAAATTCAGGTCGAATACAATCGGTAATCCATTGCTCTTCCGGGAATATTGAATGTTCAACCTCAATTTCGACCTGAATTATTTCAACCTGAATTTGTGAGGCTGAAAAATAATGGGTTGAATATCACCTGCCAAATAATGAAGACGGAATTTTAATTCAACAACAGAAAAATTCAAACATTGTAAATGCGCCATGTTGTAATTCAAATGTATATAATTCAACATGAGGACATTTGGCACTATTACACTTCCATACTTGGGGCTTAAGCTGTTACACCTTTTTGTTTCAGGCGTTTACATGCAGGGTAAAACAGAAGATGGATTGGGGATGATGTTCGGCGTCAACCACATCGGTCATTTCCTGTTAACCAACCTGCTGCTGGACCGCATGAAGGAGTGCGGCCCGAGCCGGGTGGTCAACGTGGCATCTGCTGCTCATAACTTTGGAACCATTGACTTTGACTGCCTGAACTCTCACAAAGCTTTGGGGTCGGGAAACTCGTCTGTGTTCAAGATCTACGCTAGCAGCAAGTTATGCAACGTCCTCTTCACCCACGAGCTGGCCAAGAGACTGCAGGGCACCGAGGTCACCTGCTACAGCCTCCATCCAGGTCAGTGAAGTCCCACAGCAATGTATCCCACAGGATTCCACAGGAATGGAGCGAGTCTTGAAACTACAGTTGGGTTCCTGTACGACTGATATCACTGGACCAAATCACAATACAGATCTCGTTTCCTCGTTTCGGTGCCACTGAGCTGATTGTAATATATTCCCTCTGGTCTGAAACAAACGTTACAGGAAACAGAAGCATCACCACCCGTTCATCACTAGTTGATTCATTGTTGTTTACCGGAGTGAAATATCTCCACAATGCTTAGTCTCCTTTAGGTTTTATTTCTCTGCTACTGTCTTTCTAGAAGCTATGGGGAGTTTGGTTTCTCTGCTACTGTCTTTCTAGAAGCTATGGGGAGTTTGGTTTCTCTGCTACTGTCTTTCTAGAAGCTATGGGGAGTTTGGTTTCTCTGCTACTGTCTTTCTAGAAGCTATGGGGAGTTTGGTTTCTCTGCTACTGTCTTTCTAGAAGCTATGGGGAGTTTGGTTTCTCTGCTACTGTCTTTCTAGAAGCTATGGGGAGTTTGGTTTCTCTGCTACTGTCTTTCTAGAAGCTATGGGGAGTTTGGTTTCTCTGCTACTGTCTTTCTAGAAGCTATGGGGAGTTTGGTTTCTCTGCTACTGTCTTTCTAGAAG
>CABFOS010126924.1:0-12388 GCA_900660315.1 Diretmoides pauciradiatus | reverse complement strand
CCAGTCTTACACCCAGTCCTAAACACAGTCCTACACCCAGTCCTAAACCCAGTCCTAGACCCAGTCCTAAACCCAGTCCTACACCCAGTCCGACACCCAGTCCTAAACCCAGTCCTACACCCAGTCAGACACCCAGTCCTAAACCCAGTCTTAAACCCAGTACTAAACCCAGTCTTACACCCAGTCCAAAACCCAGTCCTACACCCAGTCCTACACCCAGTCCTAAACCCAGTCCTACACCCAGTCCTACACCCAGTCCTAAAGCCAGTCCTACAGCCAGTCCTACAACCAGTCCTAGACCCAGTCCTACACCCAGTCCTAAACCCAGTCATAAACCCAGTCCTAAACCCAGTCCTACACCCAGTCCTAAACCCAGTCCTAAACCCAGTCCTACACCCAGTCCTACACCCAGTCCTACACCCAGTCCTAAACCCAGTCCTAAACCCAGTCCTACACCCAGTCCTAGACCCAGTCCTACACCCATCCCAGTCCAGAATTGTACTATCGCATCCCACCGCAGGTTTTCTTTATATAGTGATTCATTGGATTGAAAACATTTTGTGTATGAAAACGTCTAAGCTTTTGACACCTTTTTAAAACATAAAAGTTTATTCTTTGGGGCTTATTCGCCAGAGGCACCAGACCAGCATCTTCACCAAAATTATTTTACATTTACAAACTCAAGAACTTATATGAATATACCCAATATTTAGATTGCTAAAATAAATGCGTTGTATCTTTAACAGAAGGGAACAATTCATCTGTGCAGGATGTTTTTCAGTGTGTAGTGCATCATGATGGGATAGTCATATAGGATCATAACACATGACATAGTAATCATGTTGGCAATCCCTTTAATGTGTCAAGAATACTTGTCCAAGAGCAGTACAAAGAAGCACTGATGGTTCTGCTTTATATTCTTGCAAGTTTCAGACCAAACACTGTTTATTTCAGTCTGTTGTCAAAGCGACGTAGCGTGACTAGTGGGTTGGGGTTGCGAAAGCCAAAGTACAAGTTAAGGACTAAAAGTAGCTTTGTTTTTAGACACCTTTCTGCTGCTATCTTCACACACTTTTATCAAGCTGATTATATTCTTACCAAATGATTGATGGCATGAAAGTGAAGCACATTATGGATTGCTATTGATGTTAGACTTTGCTCACAGAATAGTTATGTTTTCTGAGGATTGATCGCGTGTGTTTTTGAACATTGACTGATGAATGTCAAGGTAGTCATTTATGAAATTCATTTATAGCATTTTGGTCTTCAAATACAAGCTATGCGTTATTAAATACTTTGAAAGGATTGTTTGGCTTGATTATTAGTCTTAGGTTCTCTCAGTACACCTGTTTCATTCTTCTTTGTCCTTTAGACCCACCAGATGTTCCCAAAAACATAAAGTGCATCAAGAATGCCGTAAATGGTGAAGAGGGATTTGTGGTCTGTACATGGAATAGAGGAAGGGATACTTATCTTACGAATAGTCACGAAAAGCTGTGGTGAGTTTGAAAGAGAAAGAGAAACTTTTGAGGAGTCACAGAGACAACCTTGTGACCGAGTATCAAGTTATCAATGGTGTTACATCAATATATTTAGTTTGATGTGCAGTTTAATATCATGTGTTCCAGGGTGAGAACCACATCTGGAAGCCAAATAGATGGGCCCATTTCCTACAAAGGCTCCAGTAAGGGCTCTGACCTGCTGTGGGCTCATTTCAATGTGTCCAGCTCTGTCCAGGTGATCTCTGTGTGGGTCAGAGCCCACAATCCTCTGGGCTCTGCACAGTCCACCACCATCAACTTCACCCTCAGTGATATTGGTAAGACAAATCATCAAGCATGACATCTATTTCATATTCTATTGCATAGAATATGAAACCATCTTTGCAGTGAAATGCTTCCTGCTCTTTAGCTACTCACTCAGCTTATACTCACAGTGAGGTGTGAAACATTTATCAATTGAATCTCACCCAGTTTGTCGTAGCTTTCCTGGAAAAGAGATGCGATCTTGATCTTGTGGCATTGAGGACTCTGCTTGTGGTTTATCTTTCTTATGAACATTTCTCGTTATCTGATCATGTTCTTCAGTGCTGTTAACTGTGTAGATTTGAGGTCCTCTTCATCTTCTCTGTTCCTACAGTGATGCCATTGCCCCCTGTTCTTGGCCAAGTCGACTGCTCCTCCCGGGTCTGTGAGGTCAAGGTGGGACAGGCCCCAAGGACTCAACACCTAGAGATCCGATACAGAACAGAACAACAGGCATGGATGACCCATCCAGCTTCTGTAAGAACTACCTGCTGTAGACATACACAATGTAGCCCCGACCTCAGACCTTTATTTTCCATAAGTTATGGTCTAAATTATGAAAAGTCAGGGACTTCCAATGACGTCCTACCAGAGACATTGCAGAAAGGTCATGCAAGACCAAACCACACGGCCTCTCTGTTGATTACTACGTTTTCAAGTGAGAATGAAGAAATACAGTCTGCACAGTAGATAAGACTCCCATGAACATGTATTTGTTCAGAGAGTGTGTGGACTTTCTTCATTCTCGTTTGTTACTCTGTCCAGCACCTAGTACTCACCGTTTTTTGGGATGTGCGTGCTTTTACAAACTTTTTGCATAAGTTTTCAAGTGACGCAGAGATTGACACATAATATGGCAGACGCTTCTGACATTAACTGAAATTGCACCTTTCAGTCTTTAGCAGTTTGTCTTACAGTGTAACCTAATGTGGCACAATATTGCAGGCAAACATTGTTGTGAGTTGGCCTTGAGGGTGGAAATGAATATATGTATGTATATGTGTAAAATGTACATTAGGAACATAGGTGGAAACTAGATGTATTGTGATTTGCAGGGCGGGCAGACAAGTTCAGTAAGGGTCCAGATCTCTCCTCTGGAGCCATACAGGCTGTACTGTTTTAGAGCCAGAGCCAAATTCAGCACTGGGCTGTGGAGTGAGTGGAGCACAAACATCTCAAACTGGACTCAGGAGGAAGGTAAGCCAGTCTGAACATTCCCTGACCAAGTATTTTAACCTAGAGACTATTATCTGTGCTTGCTCTGCCTGAATGAAAGCACTCACAAAAAACTATGATATTAGTGGTATCTAATCTATGCAGTCAGATGAATCAGTATTGCTTCCTTTTGGGCACCTATCAGTTCACCGCTGATTGCTGACAGGATATCTAACCCATTGAAATAAGTCGTGTTATCTGACATGAAATATCTGTTACTAGTGGTTAGGCCACAATATGCACAGTATACCATATATGTGTAACATACAATATGTATGTTATCTACTATGCTTACATTGAAATGATGATGCACTGCACCGAATAGTATATAATCAGCATGCGGTATTGGAGTCTAGAGAGATAAACTGTGTGACGTGGTGACGAGTCCTGGAAAAGTATGTTTGCATGTTTGTACTACAGATGGTGCAAAGATATGCATCTGTCTCTACAGTCACCTGAACCTGGATTTAAGTCAATCTAAGTAAGCACTTGCTGAAAGAATGCACATCTGAGAACAGAGAACAGATCAGCACCTTTCCACGAATACCACAAAATGGTATATGCAACATTATGCAGCTTTTTCCTTTGTTGCATATGCATCTGTTTCTCAGTCTCTATTTCTGTATCAGCACAGATAAAGCCCCACTTCATGTCTGATGGCTGAATCTCAGCAGCTGAAGCACTCTGGACAAGACCTTATTAATGAAACATAATCAAACACTATAGAAGATATAAATGGCTGAATGTCCTCTTTGTATTCACTCATCATTGAGTCGACCACAGCCAGACCATTGGAACTGAACTGACTGAGGCTGCAACAGTTTCCCCACACACTTCTGACATCTTTGCTTTCTGAGCTCTCCTACATTTAGACTTTCCCACAGTGTCATCATATATACAACTGCTGCTACTGTACCGAGGCCTCTGTGCTGTGTTGGTGTTAAAGTGCGTATCTTGGTGGAAAAAACCCCAAACCCATTTCCTATATCAGATGCTTTACACATGAAGCTATTATCCAGAAGGAGTTTTCATTCCTTTATTCAAATGCATAACATGAGAAGAGACTGATAAATAAAATGACATGATATTTATTCTTGTAACACGGTAACAATTCACAAACCAAAAACTACACACACTAACTAGCCATCGGTATTGGTTGCTGCAATGTGTCTGGAACTTCAGCTCATTTTCTATCAATCTCACGTATCCATAAAATGCCACTGTACTCACTGATTCAAAAAGTAAGAGGCTTCTTGGAATTATTAGTCATAGCTGCGTGTGTCGTGATCTGTCGGAGGAAAATGCAACTGAGCTGCCAAAGTCTGTCACTTTCGAAGGATTCACAGCACGGATGAAATAACAACCTATAAGACAAATAAATATTTCATCCGCTGAAATGCTTGTGCAACACAATTCACACGTTAGGATCATGTGGATCACAACAGCTCATTTATCGTCAGTACCGAGCCTCTCACTCCTGGGTACCGCTGTGTTGCAGCCCCTGCCAAGGAGCTGGATGTGTGGTATGCTGAACCCTCCTCTGAATCTCGTCCCATGACTGTTTACTGGAAGGTAAGGTTCTCCACACCCCTCAGTCGTGAGAAGCTACACTCTTTCTCCTTGCAGATTTTTTTTCTGAGTGAGCATTGTTTAATGAAAATTATGAATGATGATGTGGGGTAATACCCAGAAAAAGCCTTTGTCGGTGGTTTTCATTTCTGTGTGTTCTCTCCGCCCCTTTTTCTCAGCCTGTGTCTGTGTCGGCGTGTAGTGTTTTAGCTATAGTTGCACCTTCTGATCTGGTTGCTTTGCTACTATTTTGCTACACAGACTAAAGGGCAAACCTTGACCACTTTTGAGGTGTGGTGTGATACAATACAACAGACAGACACACACACACACACACACACACACACACTCATCTAATCTCACATGAAAACGGTGACAGGTAACTGAAACTCCAGTCCAGACACCACAGTTTCACTTTACAAGAAAGAGAAGAGCTTAACAGAAATGACGGGTCTTCAACTCTGCTGTAACAATGATAAATTCTGTCAGCCACATATGGGAGTTTGCTCTACCCCTTGTTTCTTTACTCGCTATACTAGTCCCTAAGTGATCAACAAGTGCAAATGTCAAGTTGTGGTGACTTAAGGCAGCTATAGGCATTTCTAGGCAGCTAAATCAGAATACTTCTCTGATTGCAGAAGCTGAATGATTCCGACGCTAGAGGGAAGATTGTGAAGTACATAATCAAAGTGCACAATCGCAATAGAGGATTGATCTCCATCAGTAACATCAGTCCCAATGCCAGTCATTCTACCGTCCAGTCCTGTGCTGACTGTGAGGTGACTCTGCTTGCTGGCAACTCCAAAGGGTTCTCCCCTCCTGCCAGAATCCCCAATCTTCACAAAAGAGGTAAAACATTTACTCCTTTTTTTTATAATAGTTTGCAACTATTTCTGGGTGCACATGCTTGTCAGATGTCAACAACACTGGGCACAGAGTTATGATAGTGCCTTTATGCATAGGATTCTCTCATGAAGTATAAAGTACTAAAAAACAAAATGATAACATACTCCTCTTTCCTCCCTCTGTCAGCCAAACCTCCTCAGGATGTGTGTGTGGTGGTAAGCAACCGCAGTGTTGCCATCTCGTGGAGAAAGCCTGAAACTGCACTTCTACTCACTGCATATCTGGTGGAGTGGTACCCAGAAGACCAAAAGCTACAAGAGCTCCAGTGGTTCAAACTTGGCAGGAATGAGACACATGCAGTCATTACAGGTACATTATGAGGAGAGAGGAAACAGTTTGTAGAAGCACGCAACATCCAAACAACTGAGTACTACAGTAGGTGCTGGACAGAGTGACTGAGGATGATGAAGAAATAGACCGCACACTAGAAATATGCTCCCACGAACATTTAATACCACCAAATAGTGACATTTCGGTTAACAAGCCTGAAGAAGAAGTCTGAAGAAGGGCTTGTTGCCCCGAAACGTCACTATTTGGTGGTATTATATGTTCATGGGAGCATATTTCTAGTATGCAGACTCTATTTCTTCAACATTATGAGGAGAGACAATAGATTCAGGTGAAGAGGTCGCTGGCGGGGTACAGTCATCCCCTGCTCATAGATTCATATCCAAACCGTGTACAGCATTGTTTTTAACCTGTCATGATGACCACGGTGTCCATATATATCCATAGTCTTCTTCAAGGCAGTTGTTGACCATCACATCTTCTCTCTCTCTTCTCTCTCTCTCTCTCTCTCTCTCTACACTAATCTACTTTTTCTTTCACTCCGCCGTCTCTAAATTCTTTGCTGTTGTATTCCGCCTTTCTCTTGGGCTACCTCTCTGAATTTCCTCTACAGACATGGAGCCATTTGAGTGCTATGAGGGGGCAGTATATGTCTTCTATGAGAACTCAGTGGGCAGGGCCGGGTTTATGGGTGTGAGCACTTTGGAGTCAGGTAAGAGCTGAGAGGAGCCGGAACAGTGTCCGACGTGGATGTTTAAAATGTTCTTTTTGCATCCGTCCAATCCAACAGTGTTTTTGGGTTTCTGCTTGTGGGTTGTAGCCCCAACACAGGGTCCGTCTGTCCAAGAGCAGGTTGAGGGAGACACAGTGACACTGACCTGGATGGAGGTGCCAAGGGGACAACGCAGGGGATGCATTAGCAATTATACCATCTATCTAAAAAACACTGAGGACCCCACTTTCCAAAACTCTTGTAAGTACAATTTTACCAACAGTATAACTTTGTATGCACTGAGGTTGTTTTGATTTGAACACCTTGTACATGTTAAGATGTGTATATGAATTTGTATTCCAGACCATTTAGAGTCATCAAAGAGGATGCACATCATCAAGAACCTGCCTCCAGCTTCCTACAGCGTGTGGATGACTGCGTGGACTGCGTGTGGAGAGGGCCCTGCTGGTGAAATGATCAAGTTCTTCATCAAGTGTAAGCAGCGTTCAGAGTCATGTGTAATGGAAAGGCTGACTTTTTATTTGAGGCTCTAGCAGGATAAGTTTTCCAGAATATGAGAAAAGTTGATTGAGTACATAATACCATTAAGAACAGACTTTGTGTAATTCCATATCTGCAAGAGTAGCCTGTCTGGTCTCGTTGTCCTGTTGCGGAATCGATGGATCGTCCTGTTCAGGTATATTTATGTATCACCTGAAATGAAATGGATAACAGAACGAGAAACAAGCTTAACAGAACAAAAATACCAAGTACATTATAACAGAGCACATCAGTCACACTGAAAGGCCATAGAGTAAAAGAGTTTTTTTCCTGCACTAACACTTGTTACTTTAGTTTTCGCCTAGATTAAAACTAAACTGGAAAAATGACCAATTTAACTGTAAAATCTGACCATGATAATAATATAATTATAGCCAGTACGTTTTCTGTTGTTTTTCTATTCTTTCTTTCTACCTGAACTAAACCAGAATCGACATAAAAGCGTTGTGACATCTTCTCCCTGTTTCACTGTGACTCTTTCAGCGGACGGCCCAGTATTCCTATCACTAGTGTACATATTCATCGGCATGGTCCTGGTTCTACTGTTTCTATGGCAGATCTCAGCAGTAAAGCAGAGGTAACGGAGCAACAGCAACAGGCCACTGTCAGGTCTTCAAAGTTAAAGACAGCCCGAAAGTGACAGCAACAATCTCTTTTTCTTCTTTTTTTAAAGATTCATTATTTTATTGATCTTATATATTGAGTTTATTGAGCAGGGACAAATACATTTGCAACCTCTGTCCCTGGTTATACCATTACTAATTCTTAGTTTACTTTTTACTTCTTTCGTAGTTCTGTAGTAGACACATGAGAATTCTTGTCTGTGAATCAGGCAGCAGTAAATATGAGATCTATTACCACAATCCTCTCCTGTCCTCTAGGTTGTGCATGTTTTTCCATTGCCTCATGCTGGATGCTGTACCTGATCCTGCCAACAGCAAATGGGCAAGGGAATGTGCCAAAAAGGAGGTATTTATATTTCAGTGAATACATTTTTATTTCAGAATCTTCTTTATAGTATTATCAAACTTGTGTACTGTCAGTACCTTGCTCAATCCGGTATCTCCCGGCCAACAGGATAGGAAGAACCTCCAACTCCAGCTGAGTAACTCCAGTGTAACAGATGAGGAGGAGGATGAGGAGGAGCCTATTGTTGCAGAGGTTGAGGAGCTGCATGAGGAGAGCAGTAACTGCTCCATTCCTGGAGTGGCCGCCGCCGATGACATCACGCAACTCCTCCCACAACTCAGCCTGAGCCCCACGACGGAGCCGGCCACACTGCTGTACCCTCAGACTCAGACCTCATATATCAAGAGCTTCTCCCATGACTCGGACAGCTCCGACCACACACACAGCTCTCTGGACACCAACACAACGGACGACTACATCTCGTCGCATGGGCCGGGAAATGGACTGGAGGACGAGGAGGATGAGGAGGACGAGACAGAATGTATGGAAGTGCTGGGTTTCTTCCCCAGCAATAACATCCTCAGGGACCCTCTGATGTTTGGTGGGACCTTGACTCTGGATGTTGTCAAAATCGACTGCAGTGGTTTATTGGGGAATGTTTAGTGGAACCCTGAAAACAGAACCCGGCTGAATGAAGCAGAATGCGGTTTCCGGTTGAGGCGACCGTGAACTGAATGTTGTGGTTCTGCATTGAAACAACTAAAAAGAAAAAAAAAGATACCAGAACACCGGATTAATCTCCTAGTGGTTTAATTCAGGAATGTTTGGACCTCAAATGCTTGATAAAGGTGAAATGATGTCCGACTAAACCACTAAAGGAGCATTAATCTAGTGTGTCATCTTGTGGATCACACACCTGGGCCCATATTCACAAAACATCTTAAGGCTAAAAGTAGCTCCTAACTTGCCGATTTAGGAGAAACTCCTAAAAACAATGGGCGTGTCAGTCCTAATTCTAGGACTCCTAAATTTCTCGTCTAGAAGTATTTCACAAAGCATTTTAGCGGTAAAAGAAGCTCCTAAACCTGTGAAAAGTTAGGAGTGGTGAAGAGGAGTGGTGAAGAGGACTCCTAAGTCATTAAGTGACTTCACAAAGAATAAGAGCATGGCTGCTGCTGGCAATCCAGTGTGTAATCGCATCATTATGGAAACATATGATACCGAGCTTTTAAAAAGGTATCGCCTTAATCGTGAGGGTATTATGATAGTAGATCTAGTTAGAGATGCAATCACTTCACCAACAAACAGAAACAACCCAATATCACCGGAGATCGAGGTTTTGACAACACTACGCTACTTGGCAACAGGACATATGCTGTGTAGTGGTTATTCCAGTGATAAAAACACTGCTTATGTGTATATCTGCTAATTGTGTAACCACATACAGCTGCTTACAATTGGCAAAGTACATATTCAACTAGTCAGTATATTACTCACATTACTCATAGTTTAATGTTTAATCAGTAGCCTACATTTTTTTTATTGCAAGGTCTTTATTTGAATATTCCAACATGATACCTTTCTCTAAACTGAGTGATTTCTATGTAGAAGCTACTCACAAAGGTCCATTCTCTATCAGCCAATCACTGTAGGCATAGGAAGTAAAAAGGTTCCTGAAACATGACATCATCCATAGCAACGGGGGTCAGCCCCACCCCTTTCTCTTAACTTGAGTTCTCTGAATTCCTTAGTAAGACTTGGTCTCAGCAGCTTTGTGAATAGGTTTTAAGAGAAAACTCTTAGTTAGGAACTTTTAGTGTGATTTAGGAGCTCTTAGTGGTAAGATAAAATGCATTGTGAATATGGGCCCTGGTTAGGATGTTTGATGTGTAAACTACCTCTTTGCTGTCCACATTGAAACACAGCATACCTTGTAGTCTTCCAGTATTAATATTAATACTGTAGTTTAGACTCTTTTTCCATATCATGCATTACCAGTACCTCTAAAAATGGTGTTCAATACACCAATACTACAACCAAAATAAACACAACAGGCTACAAAACATGAGTTACCGGATATTGTAATTTATATGCTCTGATGGTCGCCACTGTGAGGTGGCTACATATTGTATGTACTGTGAGAGGCCGATAGCCTCAGGATGCCAAGCTTACCCTCATGTACCCTCAAGTGCGGACATATCCTGAATGAGATACTTGCAGCATTGCGTGCCTAATGATCTATGCATATATTTTAACATGGTGGTTAGCAAACCTGTATACTGGCCTCATTTATATGCCTTTCTGCTTTCTCAATCTCAGTTTATCTTGAATAGGGAAATTGAACTGATATTTTCATTGGTTTTAAGTTATCGGAAAGTTTGATTTGCTGTTGTCAAAATCAAAGAAATAAATGTTAATAGAGCCAGTGATTTAATAGTCAGTGCTTGGCAACACAGGAGACATGGGTTAGATACAGGCTAGCGTAGAGTGGGTGTGATACTGGAGGCCATTGTTTAGCCTTCTCAAAGTGTTATGGGACTAATTCAACAAAACGTGATGTGAGATGACCATTGGCTCTCACCAACTTTTTAACTGTCAAATCCAAACAAGATCTCCATGACTCACCCAAAACAGCAGAAGGGACATCAGATTTTACATATGGGCAAAAGTGGCTGTTAGCACGGGAATCAAATTAGTTCATGTGTTGTACATTCCAATGTTTGATTTTTCTAGTGTGAGCAGAATAAAAAAATTGACAGTGCAAAAAATGAATCGACCATCTTTATTTACCGACAGAGGTCTCTAATAGCAGGGCTAGAATTCACACATCTGTAGAGAACTTAGTTGTTCTACACAATGAACAACTGTATTTCTTTCAGAGCGATGCAGTGGTGCCACTGTGGAGGCTAAAGGGTAAGTCAACCATGGAGAAAACAAACAGCACAGAACAGAGTGCAGAAATAAACTGAAGCTGGGTTGAACTCACATATGTCTCCGGATGCTTGGATGGAGTGTGTAAACAGTAATCTGAGAAGGACTGAGGGACTCCGAAGGACTACAGCCACATCTCAGTCGTTTAAAGACACCTCCTCTCCATGTCTCTAATATAAACACCAAGGCATATTTGACCTGTATATAGCTAGTGATCAAAGCAGATGGAATGGGCAAGAGGAAGAGACATTAGGCAATGAATAGCACCCCAAATAAAAGTAAATTAGAACACAAGGAGAAACTTTCACCTGTAAATTAATCCGCTTGACAAATAGTCACAGGATCCATGTGAAATTAGGAAAGTAATCACCTTGTGATCATTAGTCCTTTGGGACATGTCAATACAAAAGACCCTTAATATAGATCAGGCCCCATTTACGTGGTGCATTCAAATGTAGGTAACATCACTTGATCAAAGACCAAGGTATGTCCTAGCTGCACCATCTGAATAAGTCTCCCAAAGAGATTTATGAAAATAGTCAAGCTTTACAGGGCTAAGTCCATAGAATAGACCCTCCTTTATAACACAAAAAACAAAACCCCAGTTCTAAAGAAAAGTCCTTTAAATCTCAATGAGTGAAGCAGTAACTTTATCAGAAATACCCGGTGTGGTAGAGCTTAAGAGCTTGGGTTGGAGCCACGCAGTGCCTGTTCTGAAGCAAATCAAGCAAACTATGGGACATCCCAAGCTAAACGATATTCTCCTTATACTTATATTTGGAAATGCATATTTTCAAGCAGCAATTACAAAAATGTATCCATGGACAATGCATAACCTCTGAAAAAAATACTGTATGAAAACATCCCTGCTACTTTGTTTCTAATTACAAAACCTCTACCAATAAGTTGCTCCAGAGTAGCAAGAAGTCCTTCTGTTTTTTTCTTTGTTTTTTTGTTCATTTGTTTTTTTTTCATCTTCTTTTTTAAATGGGTAAAATTCAGTCCTCAAGTTGAGTGTCATAAGTAATGACAGTCTTCTCCATCAATTCGCTTTGCTGAAGGATCCAGGAACATGCAAGCCTCGTAGTGGAGGTGCTTAGGGGGCTCCTGTGGGCCTGAGGGACAGCAGCCGGGCTTAAGCCAGGGCTGGGAAGGCCTCGGGGTCATCCACGTTGGGCACAGACACACCACCACTTGGCTGGGAGGCAGAGTGAAGACAAAATAGGAGTTAGAAAATCTGACCATTAAAAGATGCATATCATGGCAAGACAAAGGAGCAAAATAAATAAATAAAATCTAACTACTAAGCGAGGAAACTGTGTGTATGTGTCCTTCCCATATCCCAGGAACCTTTCATCCGCTCGACTTCACACTTGGAGGGTGTGTTGCTCATGGCCCAAGGAAGTGCATGTGTCGAGTGTGAAGTTGTTCGGACACACGGTTCTTGAGAAATCTTGAGAAACCCAATCGATGTGGAGTTGTTTGGACTGGG
>CABFOS010126913.1:0-12085 GCA_900660315.1 Diretmoides pauciradiatus | reverse complement strand
ATTTTGGCCGGTCCTCACTTCCTTTTTGAGGGTTAAGATTTGGTTTTAGGGTTAGGATTAGAATTAGGTTAGGGTTAGAATTAGGTTTAGGTTAGGGTTACAATCAGGTTTAGGTTAGGGTTAGAATTAGGTTTAGGTTAGAGTTAGAATTAGGTTAAGGTTAGGGGTTAGAATTAGGTTTAGGTTAGGGTTAGAATTAGGTTTAGGTTAGGGTTAGAATCAGGTTTAGGTTAGGGTTAGAATTAGGTTTAGATTAGGGTTAGAATTAGGTTTAGGTTAGAATTAGGTTTAGGTTAGAGTTAGAATTAGGTTTAGGTTAGAGTTAGAATTAGGTTTAGAATTTAGGTTTTTGAAATTAGGTGGTGTGTAGCAACCTTTTTAGCAATATCTGGATCTGCAATGTCCTTTGTGTCTAGCATCATCAAGTCAGCTGACTCTTCTCCCCTCTCACACAAAGATTGGAAAGTGCTTCTACCTTCACAAAGAAGTACTTTTGGGTACTTGGGCTCTGTGCATGATGTCTGGTGCTAGCGCTTCCATCCTTCACACCACACAGGGATTCATAGCCAGCCACAAGACGATTCACTTCTGGTCCAACCACCATCCACCTACAAAGTGCTTCTGGGTCCTCTGTCAATCCTATTGCGATGACTGCATTGTTTTGTTCATGTGCTTGGTCAATTGCAAAGGCAGATAACTCTTTTCTAGTCTTGTGGACAACAAAACTTCCCTCATGAAACTCCAGGGACATCATATCTCTCAGGTGAATTGGAAGCCAACGTGCATAGTTGAAATTGTTGTTTGTGAAAAAAATAGGGGATTAGTTCTGAGAGTGCTTCACGCTAGAGTTCAACGTTTCCTTCCCTGAATGAATGTATCAGCAAGAATATGGCAAACTCCATATCCAACACCAGACTCCAGAATTGGAACTGTGGACTATCAACCTTCCGTTGATCACACCAGTCTCAAAGCAGTAGTCATGGTATGCCTCCTTCATCACTTTGTATAGGCTGCATGCTGTGATCTGGTGAGCTTGTCTTGTCCTGGTGACACTCGAAAACACACAGGAAAGACTGTACCGGATGAAGCCACCCCTGCTTCAACTAGGGCACTGACCCAGCCACTGACATGTAGCAGTGTTCCTATTGAGCTTATCGCAGCCATTTCAATGTGTAGGCCCCCAAACTCGATCACAAACTTATCCTGCTCATACTCAGGCCATTGCCACTGGATTTGTTTGGCTAGAGCATAAAATGGTTGGTCAGCAGCTATTACTGGGGTTTGCCCTGGGTTTAGAAAAGCCACTGTATCAGAGATTTTGTCCATAACATGCTTGATGGTGATGGTGACTGAATCAGCCACATTCTTAGTAAACAACTCTCCAACCAGGAATACTCCTCCTTCAGGTGTGATTGGACTGACTCAAGTGCTAGTAATGTCAGACACACAGTTGAGGTAGGACTGGGTTTTTGCAAAATGAAAGCTGGCCGAACATTGGTATATGCTTCAGGAAGATCAGGAACGTTCTTCACTGTCACACATACATTCAATTTGAATGGCTCATGCTCTCCACCAGCATGTTCAGGTCTTGGATGTTGGAAAACAGATATACTCGTGCCACAGAAGGAGGTTTTAGCGGGAGTGGATGTTGGATTGTGGTCAATATTGTCCACTGTTGATGTGGTGAACAAATGCGTCCTCAAGACTGGTGGGCAGACGACTCAATCTTCCACATACTGGGCTACAACTGCTTCACCTAGCCGGGCGGAGATCTCCAGAACTCTATCGTATGAGACGCTGAGCCCATTCTCATGAAGTATGTCGATGAGCTTTCTCTTCCTTGTCTTTGCAAATACAGACATGCCAACATAAACAGCAAATGGAGTCTCCTGGTCTGTAGTCTCGCGATACCAGGCGATCAGAGATCTCGCCGCCTACCCATCGTCTGAGGACATCTTAATGCAAGTTAGTTGCTAGAACAGCGGCGAGAACCTGCCGCTACTAAGCTCCGCCCCTCGACATGTCTATGCCCATAACGTCTCAAAAGCTGACAACTCCCACATTCCGCTTTGCTCCCTTCCCCTGCTCCCGTCTCCCTTCCCCTGCTCCCGTCTCCCTTCCCCTGCTCCCGTCTCCCTTCCCCTGCTCCCGTCTCCCTTCCCCTGCTCCCGTCTCCCTTCCCCTGCTCCCGTCTCCCTTCTGCATCACCGGGAAGTCCCGTAGCTTTTTAACTGCTCCGCCGCCCACGTCCGTGGCGCTTATTAGTCCGACAAGAATGAGTTTATTACAACATAATGACTCAACACACAATCAAATCAAATTCGGTCTTTGTAGCGCAACAGTCTGCCAGAACTGAGACTCATTTACCCCCCACAGACAGACAGACAGACAGACAGGCAAACAAACAGACAGACAGACAGACAGTGAAAAAAATAGGGGAAATAAAATGCAACTGTAAGCAGGAATGCAAAAGATAGTAAAGATCTTTATTGTCAGTGATCTCAACCAATGTTTTTACCGATGAATATGTTTCACCGCAAATGCAACAAACATCAATAAACTTTGAAGTTTTCTTCGGGACTGCCGCTGTTTACAAGCAGCTTCCGCATGTCGTCACCGCCCCAATATGAAGGCCTGCCCTAGAGACTTTTCATTGGTTCTGTCATGCAGGGTTTTTTAAACTCTCTAATTGTTTCCACCCACTGTAAGCAACAAATCCTGGATGAAAGTCCTCTGACGTCTGGGCGCAAGACCGGAAAACTGATTGGACAAATTACCTGCCTGTCTACCTACCTAATAGTAGTGTATGTTCGTGTTTCGGGGGAGGGGCTTTGGAGGGAGGGCTGAGGGGAGGGGAGGGCTTATTTTCTGAACTATTGTTATTTTTCAAACTTACCTACCCTGCCTTTAACAGTGGAGGCAAACCCAAACTTTTGCGTAATATATAAGTTTATACTTAAGTTGTCTTGCCACATATCTTATAGGTTACAATTTATTTATTTGTTTGGCATATTTCCCACTGGACATTTTGGCCGTTGATGTTTTCTTCTGCTAGACAACTAGCTACACGTGATAGCCTACCGGCTAAAAACCAGCATATGCTGGCTAATGTAAACCCTGCCCAGGACCCATCCCGGCCAGCAGCCCCACCAGCCTGGCTCAAAGTCCAGAGGTCCTGGAGGAAAGATTCTTCTCTAAGGCCCCAACACAGAGTGTTGCAAATATCACTGACCCCTAGCTGTAGCATCAATGTCCACTGTCACAGAGTCTCTAATCTAATGGCCTCACAAGAAAATCAAAGTGACAATATCAATCATATGGTAGGGAAAATCATCAAGAGGACCAAAAAAAGGAGCGAGTGGGTCCCCTCCCCCATGTTCCCATGCACAGGGTTAGGTTACTGTCTGTGGCTAATGAAAGGGTGCCGACCTGGTTTTGAATGTAGTCATCAGCAGCCATGTGAGGTCTAGCAGCAGATATGATGTAAAATCCATCTCAGCAGTCATCACGTCAACATCAGTAAAATTACTTTGTATTTTCTGAGAAAACATTGTATTACTTATATGTGAGGCCACTCAACAGGCATTACAAAAGACAAAGAAGAAAAATACTACAAGAGAATATCCAACAATACCCACCCCACCCAGCCAATCAGAGTGCTTTTTTCAAAGCAGAAAACAACTCCTGTTGTGGTTAGTCACCTCCAGTTGAAGTTCTTCCACCATTAGAGAGTGTCATATGGTTGTTTTCATGTTGTTGCTCAGAAGTAGTATTCTTCAGAAGCGTTAGTCATCCATACCTGGCGGTGTGGATCACCCCCCCCCCTCCCCGCTTTGGTCAAATTCATCCACTGCCTGTGTCTGTGGGTGTGATTCACAGAGGGTGAGGCTCGCTCTGCCCTGTCTGTAAGCATGGCGCCCCAGGAAGCCTTGGGTCCCTCTCTTGTTTACAGATCGGCAGTGTCACTGGGAGAGACTGGGCGACAGCCTGTGACAGACTGATGGATGATGTGACACTCATCCGCCGCTGTGTCATCCCTGTATCCACCTCCTTGTCCTCCCCTCATCCACTCACACTCGCTGCCTGGAGGCAACAATGGAGGATGGTGTGTGTGTGTGTGTGTGTGTGTGTGTGTTAATGCAGCCAAGTTTAAGGGTGGTATGAGGTATGCTGGTCTTTCCTCCAAACCATGGAGCCTCATGTAAAGGCAAAGCCTGATGGGTAAATGGTGAGTGGGCGACTGTCAGCTCGTCTGATTGTTAACGGCCCAATGACAAGGCCAGACCCGCCGCAGATGATGCTGCTCAGGAGTGGAGGAAGAGGAGATGAGATGGGTGACAAGAGGTGACAGGACACAAGGCCGTCACATAGAAGAAATGAGCAAGCTCCCCAGAAATTACACATCTCCAGATGTCATTGCAGAGGAAAGACAGAGTTGCCCCTCAGTGCTGGGGGGGACTGCAGCCACAGTCAGACAACTGCTCAGTGCCTGTCTGAAAGATCACTGTCCACGCATAACTAATGGTCATCTTCTCGTCAATGCTACCGTATTGTCAGTCACATCAGCAGAGATGACTCACGCGATAGTAGAAAACCCACAAGCTTTGACTCTAACACATTCATTTAGTTACATAAATGGGAGTAAACGCACAGGAAAAAGTCACAAGCATTTCAAAATAAACTTTTGCCTTGCTCAACTTAATATTTAATTAGAATTTGGCTTTAGGTTCTGAGTGACACGGCTAAAACTGAACTGAACATAATCAATGGACTTTTTGATTAGGCAGTCTGGGTAATAGGCCTTTTGAAATTCAAATGAAGAGCTTAAACACTCCCATCAGCCACGTCTGTCAATTTCTCAGATGTGTGAAATGAATTAACAGCCCTAAGTAATATTTTTGCATGCTGTTGGAGGGACCAATCTATCTATCTATTGATCTGTTTTACCTACCTTGCCACCACTTCAGCCCTCTAACCATACATTCATGGAGACCAAACAGATAGCGTCAATATTGAATTTCTTATTGAATTTCTTATTTTAATGTTTTCAAGCATGTGTTGTGCAGCAGTGAGGGAGATCAGTAATGTTACTGAAAAAAATCATCAATTCATTGTGTGGAATTCACTATTTTGTGGAGCCGAAATTTTTCTCTGGATGCTTGGACTTGCAGTAAGTGAATCTTAATGGATGTACAGTGCCAGCATCCTGGTATTAAATGGAAATGGAATCCTGGTTTGATGCCTTTCTTTAAGCCATCCTACCATGCAAAGCATCCAAACAACAAACAACAAATAGAGCTTTCCCCTGTGGCATTGATGGATCAGCTGTTTGATTTGTTTGTAAGGCGATTTGTCTTGAGTTAAAAGATGCCATTGATTTGAGGTGAACGGGAAATCGACAGAGATGCTCCTAACTGTCCCGTCCGCCGTTCAGTTCTCCCCTGGTGAGCGATTATCGTCAGAGGTCATCAGTTAGTTATTAGGCAACCAGATAGGGCTCGGCTGCAGCCCCAAAGGAATTCGTCCTCTTTCTCTGTATCCACAATCAAAGTGGCCCTCGGTACGCTATAGGTCAACGAGGCTGCAAGCGCACCACGGCTTCTTTGACTTGCTAATCCACTGCCTCTCAAGTCTCCGGCCCCCCCGTTGGCTGTCGTTTGTTGCCAGACTGGGGTTTTCTTATTGGGAAGTTAGAGTAGAAAAGCACAGTTGAGAAAATGAGAAAGCCACAGAAAATGCAGAATGTTCAATGTAATTTTCGTAGAGTTTGGAATGCTTAATTGGCGCTGCATCTGGTCAGAATCATACAAAGGTTAGACCCAATTAACGCCTACTCAAATATAGAAGATTAGGATGAAAACATGTGAGGTTATATAATGTTCATAAATTGAGTGAGACAAAAAAACGGTGTTGCCACCCCCGGTGCTGCTAATTGTTTCTTTTGTTGTAGGAAAATTGAGTTCATGAGATTAGCTTAAAGCGGAGGAACGGTGAGGTAATTATCTGAATACACTGAGTGCAACGCTGTCTAAATGGGAAGCTGCGATAATATCTAGCCTGTCAAGTAAACACACAGCAAATATCCTTAGTGGAGCCTATCCTCTCTATGATATGGAGCCACGCATGCTCAGGTCACTAAAATCTTCAATTCTCATAGAGGGATTTACTTTAATACAGGAATGTACTGAAGCGATACATAAATCGGGATATTTTGCCGCTTATCAAATCCAGAATGCATTTTAGACTAAAAATATACAGATTGTGTCTCAGGCATAACCAGGTAGGAGGAAATAACCTTCACTTCATCCTTCACTTCAGTGAATACAACAACTCTGATCCTCTCAAGGGTCATCCAAGTAGACCAGGCCTTGAGCAGAGTCTGCCTTAAAAAGCCATTTTTTTCTTATCAGTGCATCCAGACTTCCAACCAGGCTTATCGTCCGACTGGCCCCGGAGATGTTTGCGCAAGCTATGCACTGATGGCCACCGCGCCAACGCATGATAACACCTGTGATCGTATGAATCATACAATCGACCCGTCTGTCAGCCCAGTCATTTCTAGAGGCTTGATAAATGGGGCTAGCATGTCTGCCCGAGAGCACACTGTCCTCTTATAGAAATCAACTGTGCTGTTTGGTTGCCTGAGTAGCCACCATAGTGCCTTAAAGGTAATACACAATCTGGACACAGAGTTGGACATATTGATAATGCTGCTTGATGACTCTTTATAAATACAATCTTTTGTGTCTGTACACCCAAGGGCAACAAGTCATGGCCATACGTGAAATAAATCAATGCACAAACGTGTCGCGCTTAAGGAGAACAAAGTATCAGAAATCTAATGGTGTTACCAGCACATCCATTGCCTTTGCAATTCACCTACTGGGGGTATTTAAAAAGTCAGTGTGTGATCAGATGGTTTACTCACTAAGTTGTCTGAAGGCTCATAAATGTTAAAAAAATAAAATAAAATGTATGAACTACTATTATTCCGCCTTCTCATTTTCCCCTCCATTACGGATGACTCAACTCTTTAGCGCGCTTAACATTCATGAAAAAGTAATGAGGATTCTTGCTTGGGCAGGTGGGGGGGGGTGCACACATTGCATTTTTACAAATTCAATTAAAAATGGAGCACTTCAGCAGGGTCCATCAACTATGGATCAAGGGCTCTGTGACCTTATCAGCGTCACAACAGCGGGAGAAATGACACAAGGGGGACGTTGAAAACCTACAACATACAGAGCAGATAACAGACCATCCAGAATTCTGGCAGATCATTTCATCTCCACCCTCCCCATATTCTCCTATGTCATTCCTGTCCTACACGTCCTCTATTGCAATGAATTGAAAACCCTTATGCTGGTGTACAAGGCAGCAAATGATCCATACCTCCAATGTTACACACCCCTACATCCATCCCTTTTCCTCTACTCATGCTAATTTCTCTCAAAAGTCCCATACTATTGTTTGCAATTTTAGCTGATATATTCTTATTCTACTGTTTAATTAATTGTTAGTCGCTCTGGATGAAAGCCATCTTTGTTCAGTCCACCACTGTGCTCAAGTCAATTAGCGGAGATGTATGTAGGAGTGAATACAGTGCAGTGTTTACCTGGCAGATACATAATAACCGCTGTACCTAGCAAATGATTCTGTCACCGGCTTCACTGATATCATGATATTGTTTCAAGGCTGAATTATTAACTCCTTTCTTCTTGGCACTGCAGCCATCACTGATGATTGACTATCATCTCGCTTCCCTCTAGTGGGCCTATTCTTAGTTCTGGGTATCATCCTGCTCGTGTGTTGGAGAGAGGGTTATTTTTAGTCAAGCCATCACGTGACGCTGGTGTGAGTGGAGTCTCACAGGTGTAGGCTACTGGTACAACACGCTACAGATCCATCGCTCCCCAAATACTAGAGTTACATTCATCTGAATTTACCTACAGGCAATTTACTACGCTTTGGTGCCCCGGACAAAAGCAATGCATTGTGGTCATGGAGGTTTTCCAGTGTGTGGATGCTAATGGTAACAGATACTGGGAAGAGATGCTGGCTATACAATGCTTTTACTGGGAAGCAACCACATGCTATCTTTTGTAAACATACTCAAACACCTCCTCACTCATGTCATGTTAGCCCAGTGGTTTATAAGGTAGACCTACTGTACTGTACTGTAGATGATTCATTGTAAGTAGACTGCATGCTCCCTTGACCACAGCACACACACTCTACAAAAGGAAGACCACTTAATTATTTATTTCCCCTAAAACAGTTGAATCTGTATTGAGAGTGGAAGATGAACACTCGCCTCTTGCTAAATGCAGTTAATTTTAAGCAGTGCACTGTGATTACATCCGCTATGCCTTTTTATGGTTCCCATGGCCACTTGTAAAAAAAAATCTCTTTATCAGCGAAAACATTAAACAGAGCAGCCTCACCGCTCACTACATCAGTTCAGCTTGTCTACCCTGAGGCTAGATAAGGCCGCCGAACTGGAAGCACAACATATTGCTGAAGTTAAGAGGCCAGCAGACACAGATAATAAAAGAGGCCGTGTGTTGAAGCAAGAAAGGGGAGTCAAGTCAGGGCCAAAGGTAAATAGAGCGATATGTTAGTGAGAAGTGGCGGCATTATCCACAATTGCCAGGAACAAGAGAGAATAGTTTGTCCCGTAATTTGTAATTGATGACCATCCATCATCGTGCGTGACTGAGAGGCATTTGGAAACAATGGGGAAGGTGAATGTGAATGTGACTGATTCTCCAAGGATTCGGGAAATTTTCTGGCTCAGAACTGACACTATATGAATTTGAAATCACTGTGTTTGTGCTGCTAGAACCCTGATCATTTGATTGTTTAATCATCCATTGATGCATTATGCCAACTGAGTACAAAATGTGCATGGCCATAGAGCAGCATAGGATATGGTCATGTGACAAACCTACTCACTTCCTGTAGAAACCAAACGTGTTATGCTCAAAGTCTTGCTGGAAGATGGTCTGCTGCCACTGAAAGTGCCAAAAAGTGGGTTTGGTCATGGTTAAATAAGAACTCACAACAGAGACAATCTTCACATGAGTTCAACCCCTGTTAAAATCACATCCACATCGATCTTAATACCTCAAGTGCTGGAATCTCTTCCGTCCCTTTGTGTTGATTCAGACAGTGAATGTGCTAATTAACATAACAAAGAACACATTTTAGTGGAGAAAATTAGAACTGCCAAAAGTGCAATTATAATCAAGGTTCACTCTGCAATTAATGTTTTGATTACCGCCTGCACGCCACAAAAGTGCAAAAGGGTAACCTCCTCATTGTGATTAGAGAAGTTTATTGCAGAGCAGATCCATTCACTCCCTCACACCTGTAAGGAGTGCTGATCAAAGCTGATCTCAGGGCCAGAAGAATTAATAACAGGGTGTTTAAGTAGAAATGACAGGCACGACTGACACCCTATAATTTCCTCCATGCAGTATTATCTATAATTTAGCTCATTATCTAACACAAAGATGTTTCTATCGCTTCTAAAATGCAATAATTTATAAAACTTTTTGAAAGGAGGCTTTGTCGCGTTATCATGCTTGAAAGAGCCGGCGGTTCTGCACTGTAATTTTCATCTCAAATCATCCGAGGTTATCACAGTCACGGTCAACAGACGCATTCCTCGTATATAAACTCCCCCACCTTAGAGAAAGCCGTTTGGCTTGGTGGTCCGAGTGTGTGGGGAACAAAAGGAAGGAGGTGGACCCACTTTCACAAAGCTACACTTTGAGTAGGAGCCTTGTCACTCTGACCAAAGGCTGTAATCAAAAGCTTTTTTCCTCAAAGTTGTTTCTTGTTCGGTTTCACGACAGCAGCAATAAATCAAATAGGAGGCCAGCTGGCATGTCGGCATCATGCTTCAGCAAAATGAAAAACAACACCACAAGAGTGTGCAGGAGGCTTTTGTGCTGCGTAAAGGCAACAGATTGGAGTTTTAGTTCTACAAACATTTCTCAGAGGCAGAGCTGCTCTGGATGAACAAATAATCTCAATCGAGTCAAACTTTTTCAGTGCAAGTTAACTAACTGGCAAACTCGAATTGCAAAGTAGGAACTCTGGTCAAAATATAAACAAGCATAAATGGCAGTGACCTCATTTGTTCGTGACCATGGACATTCATGAACTTGCAATATTAGCATGCTAGCTAACTAGTTTACCGAGATAGAGATAGATCAAAATGTTTAATTTAGCCAATACAATTATTATTATTATTACTTCAAAGAAATGAAAATTTGATCAAAGTAAAATCCAGAAGTCGGCCATTTCAGAGATACTGAACGTAAACAACGCAACCAAACTCGCAACTCTTCCTGATTATTATTGCTCAAAATTGTCAATTATTGCCATGTTTTTGGCTGTACTAATCAGTCAGACCGGGAAAAGCATTTGGAGTACTTCAGATTGCCAAAAAATATTACAAATCAGGGAGAAGAGTGCAAAAAAATGAAAAAAGGAGGCAAACTGAACCCGGATTTCCAGGGAAAGAATCTTTACAACATTCAAGTTTGTTCTGTGCATTTCTTGTCAGGTAGGCGAAATATTAATAACAGCAACTCTTAAATAATTTGTAGCTTCAAAAGTGTTATATATTTCTCATTATTGTATTCCAGAAGAAGGATGACGCAGATTGGGTGCCATCTGTTGATATCTGATATCGTTTGACATCTGTTGAAAGCAAGATCCACAACCAGCTAAAGAAACACTACAAGTAACTTTGGGTTGAACATTAAGGGGGTTGAGATCTCCACCCATGTGCTGTACGGGGGTCCGGGGACATTTTATTTTCAAATAGGCTGTTAAATGGCTGTTTCGCATTAGTTTTCAGGGGAAGAGACATACCAAAACAACATGCTCTACTTGTCCAAACTAGTGCAGTTGAATAACATATAATCATTCACTTTGTATAAAAGCACATTTGTAACCATCAATTTGTTGTTCCAGTATTAGTAAAAAAGATATTTATCATTTCCTGAATATATCTTCAGCCATTTGATAGTTATGCCACAATTGAACTGTACCTGATCCCTATTATTCTGTGATAATTATTGCAGCATTGCTGGCTGTCAAGACCCAAAGACTTAAACAAATCATGTTTAAGTAACTTTCTTGACTGTTTGGATTTGTATATCCATAAGTGTGTCCTTGCCAGAGCATTAATGTTCTCACCTGCTCATCTGAAACTCCCCTGGCTGCCGGACCGCTGCCCTGGTTCTCTCTCTCTGTGAGGAAACCACATGGTCCAGAAAGAAATAATGTCAGACACTTCTATGGACAACTCTTCCATGTCCTGTATCCTGCTTAGTGTTTTGCTTGCCAGAGGATTTTAACTCTTTGACCTCATTACCTGGTCACTGTGCCTCCTCTCCCTCTCTGGTCGCCCTGCTGCTACATTCACCTTCTGGGATCTGATGAAATATAAGATACAACTTAGAAATGCAAACTAGCTATACCTAATATTAGCAAGATTAGCACCACTAAGCTAACGTTAGCCTAGCTAGCTTACAGTTCAGCTAACAGACACAGCAGAAAATAAGACTTTCATTCAATTATTTGACTCATGAGTGGTAGAACTATGGAAGCTCGTTTCTGCCACTTGATGAAAAAACAATTACGATTCACTTAGTCGAAATATTGAGATACTAAGTCAATATAATGAGATACTAAGTCAAAATAATGAGATACTAAGTCGAAATATTGAGATACTAAGTCAAAATATTGAGATACTCAGTCGAAATATTGAGATACTAAGTCAAAATATTGAGATACTAAGTCGAAATATTGAGATACTAAGTCAAAATATTGAGATACTAAGTCGAAATATTGAGATACTAAGTCAAAATATTGAGATACTAAGTCAAAATATTGAGATACTAAGTCGAAATATTGAGATACTAAGTCAAAATATTGAGATACTAACATTGTTGGTTGGTCTTTTGTTGCTCCTCTTCATTTTGTGTGCTGACTTGCTCGTACTGGCAGTTACTGCTGAGAAACAGGGTTGCCAGGGCTGATTGACAGTTTCCAGCCCAATCACAAC
>CABFOS010126901.1:0-12880 GCA_900660315.1 Diretmoides pauciradiatus | reverse complement strand
TCTCTCAACTATTGAATACAGCAAAAATGGTCCAAAATTACTCTCCTAAATATTGCATGCGAAGTCTACAATGCTCTAATCATACTTCAGATAAAGAGGACACACAGCAGTTAGGTAAATGTGAATACCTGCTAAAAAAATTAATATATAAATATATTTATATATATAGTCTGATTCAAATATATATGTAATGCAGCCTATATTAGTAGTCCCTCATTTTGACCACATTTGCTACCGTGAGGCTTCTGTTTGGCTGACTGACTCATTGCTCAGGTCAAGAGCACACAAATTAGGCCATTACATCATCTTACACTGCCTCCTACTAAATGTAGATTTATTTGTGGCAGCCCACCTCAGTATCAGATAGGCCACCGAAATAGATTTCACAGTCTTACTCTGTGTATTTTTCCTGCTCTGGCCTGCCATCAGCACCAACAACAAAAGAAACCCCCTTCTACCATGTTTCACACTGATACCAGGTCATTTATACTATGCTAATTTTAACATCTCACACGTACCAAGAAGAATCCTAAGAAGTCCAACCTGAACCTCAAGTTTTGCGATTTTACTAATGGGGGTCAGTTTACTGTTTCAGCTGGGCTACAACAGTTATAAAATAGATACTTTTCTTTATATTTAAAGTAAAAATACACAGGATATCCTAAAAAAATTTTCCCGCCACTGTAGACTTCACTCAAACATCACAACATAATGGAAAGCCAAACAACAAACAATGCTAAATTCATTGCACTAATACACATATGACATCATTAATTTGTACCTAATATACAAAAACAGACAAAACTAAATAACATAGGGACAGCAAATGAGGGGATCTTTAGTCTCAGCATGCATTTATCATCATGTAAAATGGTGAACTTTGTCATACAGCAGTGCCCCTTCACTCATTCACTTAAAGTCTTGAGGTCATTTACCTACAGTAACAACTCTTTTAAATGATCATTTTTGTTCCATTTGTGCTTTATGAGATAGTGTACAGTGGGGGGGGGCGATAGTAAGATAGTATCCCACTGCTGCAGCGAGCACCTGACCAACATCTATTCTCGATTCTATTCTATTCTTGATTGCCGTATTAATTCACTGCCCCTCTGAACCTTTTGACCTTTGCACACACACGCATCCATCTGGTATTTACCCTGCCAGCATCATCACACTAGCACAGGACGTAATTTCACCAACACTCTCATTTCACAATCATCTTTTCTTTTTATTGGTTGTCATACGGTTTTCCCCTCTCTCTGTCTTCAAGTATCTCTAAAACAGAAAGTAAGAACGTCCACACAGCTCCTACCTTTCCATTTTTAAGATGCACCAGGAAAGGCTTCATTATAGCAGCTAGTTTATACTTCCCCATGAGGCTTTCTGCTGTGGAGTCCTGCAGGATGTTTTCCTTCTTTGACCGGTGCTCCACATTGTCGATCCTCACATTTGAGATCTATTGGTGAGAGAGAGGCAGCAAGTCAAAGGTGTGGATGTAGAAACACCGTTATATTTTAGTTTTTATGCCCTGCTTTTCTTTCAATATTGACACTATTTGTAAAATGGAATTGTATATGTTATTAATGTTAAGTGGATTAAACTGATTATCTTCTGATTCATTCATTCATCAAACGGTTGAAAAGTGACTGTGTAATGATGACATCATAACATCATTTGCACGCGTCCCTCTGGACATGATTGTGCTGACGTACCGCCAGTTTAATGAGCTGGTCATCCTTGCTACTTGGATCTCTCCAAACTAGGTTAACAGCCACATCACTTGAAATCCTATAGCCGGCACTGCCCTCTCTTGACCCCCTGGCCCTGTCTAGCAGAACCTCAGTGGTGTAGCTGAATTTGTACAGCTGGTCATTATTCAACCGGGGTCCAGCACCACCACCTGAAGAAACACAGCAACCACAATTAAGAGCATCAAGATCTGTGAAATGAATTGGAAGAAATTGTGAGAGACCGCGACTCTAAAGATTCTCTGCTATGTCTTCAATATATAAGTACTTGCACTTATGGTGATATAACTATGAAGCAGTGTCCTTTTACATACTGAATGTACTGAAAACACATACCACCCGCTCTGGTCGCATGGCAATTAAAAATCTATTATATTCTATAAGTGAATAGCGCATGTTGGAACCTAAAAAATATGAACTCATATGGAAAAAGCGGTTGTAATATTTAAACAAAATGAGAAAATAAGATTTGCAAACGCCTCTACATAGACATCAAACATGATGTTGAATTGTCATGAGACAATTCAAGATGTTAAGAACAAAGACTTGACTTTCATTTTGAGTTTCCTTCACGCTTCAATGGTGTCCAGAATATTATCTCTCTAGATACTGCCAGGGTTACTGAGCCACAATCAACAGTCATCTAACTAGGTGTGTTCCACGTCAGAAAATAAAACCTCTCTTTTACTCTGCTAATATGACGCATTCCAATAGATTAGTGACATCAGGCCACAAGCCAAGACGGACTGACGTGTCAGTATTTGATTTCATCACCAGTCACTAAGGAACGTGGTGCAGAATTCAAAGTCTGTAAGTCATCTGGGTCAGTTTGTGGCCAGTAACCGACTGAGAGGAATACGCTAAAGCAAAACAACACTTTGAAACACAATTTGTGTCTCTTTTCTTTGGAGACTGACATGGTGGGATTCATTTGGGGGGTTTAAATTGTTAGCACGACAACGAAATGAAACTTGTTTGGTTGCACAAGTCTCAAGCGAACGGAGAAGCTCCAGGTAGGCCTCGAAGACATCACAGCCTCAGCTCTCTGGTTTCTAGCTTTTGGAGAAGGGTGTTGCGTTATGTTTACATGTTTTGATATGTTGCGTAGTGACTGTATTGCCCAAGATTATAGAAATAAGGTGAATTTCAGGTTTGTAGGGTCATTTCCTTAATTGTAATATCTGTCACAAACTGTAAAGCACTTTCATTGATACTTTTGAAAAGATTCCTATGAGTTACACAAGCAGTCAACCAGCCGGAAACTGTCATTTACATCTGCTATAGGCATGTTGGTGGCCTGACTCTGCCTTCTACAGTATGGATCTACTACGCTTACACTTTCAATGTTCCAGCTACATGAAGCTGTTGGTGTTAGTGTGAAGATAAAGATACAAATAAAGACACATTCATTAAAGGTTGATTAAACGACGCGTTGAAACTATTTCCAAACCAAAAAAAAGGTTAAAAACAAATGGACTCACCTTTGGTAGAAGCTGAGAATGAGGATGCTGTGCAAAGCAAGAACACAACCAGAGTAAACATTGTGTGCTCTCTGTCTGAGGCCAGATTCATTCAAAACCGACTGGCTCAACTGGCACCAAAAGGCCAAAAAGAAAGACCAGGCTGCTCCTAGAATGTTTTATCTGAGGGGAGGGCAGACTCCAAACTCCACGCTCAAGTACTAAGTACGAGATAACCAGCCAATCATTAACTAGAGGAGCAGAGATTTGACAATAACGTGTACTACTGCTGATTAGATGCGACGGGGATCTTACGCTTTTTTTATCCAGGGGGCAGTAGCTCCACCATGTGATAGGCTGATCAATTAAAATGGGATTATCTGATTGATGAGATTCATCAAGCGACAAGCTGACACATTTTACATTTCCAATGCCCAAACAAGTTGTTCTCCATAATAATTAAGGGGCAGTGCCTGGGTTTTTTCCTGGCAAAATCCCGCAAATGAAACCGACAACTTTGGTCTTCAACAGCTTTATAAGATCACCTAGTTATATTTACCCAGAGGATGAGAGTCCTCATCTCAGAAACCTTTCACCTCATTTCTTCTTGGGACGTTAACAGTCACCACATTGTCCCACTTGGCTGAAGGAAGAAGTTTGTCTGCCTGTCTGTCTGCCTGTCTGTCTGTCTGTCTGCCTGTCTGTCTGTCTGTGTCTGTGTGTTAGTCTTTCCTGAGGCAGGGCATCAAATTACAGCATCTTTCCAGGCAGGAAAAGGTTTACACATTCCAGCTACAGGCCAAGTGGCAGTTTGTGCAGCGGCATGAAAGGTTTCGCGTCACGTTTCAGACGCGCAAACAGCCACGTGTGTTTAAGCGACGCAGAGACGGTGAATTTATCAATGAGATAGTTCTCTACAACTGTTTTTAATCATCTGTGTGGATGTGGGGTTGGGTTGATGGCATCCTCGACCACTTTCATCAGCAGGACTATTTCACACATGCTCTACTGTCTTCATTCTTTCAACACATTTCTTTTCCTCTCACTTTTTATTTATTTATTTATTTATTTTTCTCTATTAAAGTTGTGTTGTTTTGTTTTGTAAAGCGTCTTTGAGCACTAGGAACAACGCTATATAAATCCGATTTATTATTATTATTATTATTATTATTATTATTATTATTATTATTATTATTATTATTATTATTATTAATATTAATATTAATATTAATATTATTATTATTCACGTTATATAAACTCCGGGTTTGGGCTTGTTGTTTTTTGTATTTTTTTAAATATATTTTCTATTTTTC
Source organism: Diretmoides pauciradiatus (assembly GCA_900660315.1). Lineage (NCBI taxonomy): Eukaryota > Metazoa > Chordata > Actinopteri > Trachichthyiformes > Diretmidae > Diretmoides > Diretmoides pauciradiatus. The sequence goes on along the minus strand of CABFOS010126901.1, from coordinate 8,359 downwards.
TTTCTTAATTGTTCGAAATAAACTTTTTCATTCATTCATTCACTCATTGTTCAAATACATCATATTTTCCCTTAAGAAAAATCACCGCAATATTCGTCAAATGTTCTTTAATTGGCCCTGTAGTGTGCCCGTGTTGGGATAGTATCCTTCTAAAATGTATTATAGTTTTAATGTAGCTTATTTCTTTTCGAGTTATAATGCAGCTTTCATGACAGTATCTTAACCAGATGCCAGACACTTTCATATGAAGATGCTAACAAGTCATATTCAAACCTGAATCATGTGGTATGATACATTATACATATATACACATACATATTCCTTGAGAAAAGCTAAAAACAAGCAAAAGATTAAGAATAGTGGGATTTAGAATACAATTATTTAACAAATCAAATAACAAATATACCGGTATATACTTTGAAGAAAATGCTTACTACCTTTTACCCCCCCTCCCCCCAGCTTACTAATGTTACCAGAATACAATACTGCAATTTCCCCACGGGGATCAATAAAGTATCTATCTATCTATCTATCTATCTACAAACTAACAGAAATACAACATATTTGTTTGTAGAAGGCCCAGTTTAACTTCCAAGAGTGTCTGATTGTGGCCCTCAATCTGAGACAACTTTTGAGGCAGAAGAGGCTTCCTGACTTCCTGGTGGGTGACACCATTATCATTCAGGTGACAGACAGCAAGCCGGCTGTCAGCATCTTCTTTCCAGATATAAATCAATTTGCTATATTACAAGATAGTGACAGCAAACAAGTAGTTACAACGCATCCGCGTAAACACTATTCAACACTACCACAATATGAGTTCACATGTCTCACATTAACTGAGGTTTCAAAATGTGCTTCTGTATGGTTCTGTTTATGTGAATCATCGGCTCTGATGAGTGACTTCTGTTGGATGAGAGTAAATGTACCATTCTTACAGTAGAGCATCACTGAATCAATGTGGCTATGATGTGAATATGAATGATGAATGTGCCTGTGAGCAGCCAGGGGGTGTCAGTGTTGGTCTGCTGATGTAATTGTCTTCCTCCTCTGAGGTGGCTGCCAGTTTGGAGTTGGGTGACTGAATCTGGATCACTTTTACAGACAAGCTGCTCTGCCTCAGCATCCCTGTTAATGCTGAAGGCAGCAGACGATGACAAATAACTTTTTGTGTAAACCTGGGGAATACAAAAACAACAAAGTGCACATCTGTGCTATATTGAACCCGGATAACAGATCACTTCAGTCCCGATGAAATGAGATGTGTAATCAGCAAAGCAAACAGACATCATCTCATCTCATGTTATCTGATGTTTCCTTCACTGTTCTGAGGCCAGCAGTCGACAATTAGGAAGTTGGTCTGTCTTCAGATAACAGCTGATGTCAATCAATGTCCAACTACCGCTTTGATCAGCAGCCAGGAGCCAGATGATATAGTGCCAAGAGCTAGTATGTCATTACCTATTGCACAGTGCTGCAAAACTACTGTTTTTCTTACAATGAATGAATGGATGAATGGATGAATATATGACATATATAATGCATGAATGAATGAATGAATGAATGGAGATTATCTTCAAAGATAATCTACTTTCTGTCCCTGGAAGATGCTCTATTGTATCAGTGTGTTGACAGATGAAAACAGCAAACACTTGCATAATTTGTTATCATTAGTTTAATTTAATCCCATATCATCACATATCCAAAATCTAAATGAGCACTGGAGGGTTGTGGAAAAGTTTGTGATCATTCTGATCAACTGGAAAGTAAGCAAATCTGTTTGTTTGAAAGGGAAGAGTGGTCACAAGGAAGATCTGTGATCACATCAGTGGGGAGGACGGTGCTGCTGGTATCTGACTGCATCACTAACACTTGTCTGGAGTCAAGGCCTTGGCTAGGCAAATACTGAGGCACCTGGCCAAAGGTCAGTGACTGTACAGATAGCTTTGTCATCATTCAGACAAGCAGATATGCCTAACAAAGGTGGTGAGAGAAACAGAGAGTGTGAGTTCTATCTGGACTTGGTGGTAAAGAAATAATAGACTGGATTCAAACAAATCCTGACAGACACCTCAGAGTCCAAGGTGGATATTCCTGTTGAGGACAATATGCAGTTCTGATCTTAGATTAGTGGCACTGTTGCATTTTAAGCAAATAATGCACAACATCTTCTGACATAATTGGAAATTGACACAACTTTTTTTATTTAACAGCACATGATCAAACAATAAGAATACAAATATTTGAAAAAAATTAATTGATGGAGGTCATGCTGCATTACAACTGTACCGTCATCTGATGGAGGGAGAGAGGACTGGCTCTTGTCTCCTTTTCCTGACATAAAAACCATCAAACCCAGAATAATGCTATACAGGTATGTGAATTACACATGGTCATCACATCAGGACTCTCAGATCATATCATTACAGCCATTTAGCAGACGCTTTTATCACAGGTGATAGTTGACACTATGTGGGGATTGAATCTACGACCCTGAGACTAAGAGTCTCATGCTCTACTGACTGAGCTGTCCAGACCAGACACCCTTCTAATAAGTAAAATACTACAAAAATAGTACAAACAATCGCACCCTATCCTACTCCTATCGGATGAGTTTGCTTTCACCTATATTATACTGTAAGTAATATAGTATTTTCCCACCCTAGGCTGCGAGATTACAGGTTTGATGGCATTGTGAATTTTGTATGAGGCGTAATCATCCAGTATTTATGTATTCCAGCAAGTAACCATGCAAGTTGTTCAGCTTTAGGCAGAATCATGATAATCCACCAGACTCAAAGTTACTAAGAACATACTGATTTACCCCAACCCCAAGTCAGTACTTAGATGAAAAATACCTTTAATTAAATTAAAGCAGCAATATGTACAATCAATAACACGGATAAAGCAGTGTGAAAATATAACAAGATTAAAAGAGTACATAACATGTTCTTCTGTATTAATAAATCTAACAACTAAGACAGAAATAACTGAATTATGATAGTAATAGTCAATTTCTCTTCAGAAAACCTTTAAATCTCTTTTCCTGTTTTATCAGACTGCTGGAATTTCCTTGTATAGCTCTAAATCTGTGGCCCACAGACCGACATAAAGTACTGAGCTCCCCAGTGGCCTCCTGACAGGGAGCCATGTTTCTTTTGTGACGAATAAATCCACTCATCTGTTCCTCAAATGACTTCTTCCTGACAGTACAGCACTTTTTCCTGCACATACCGTTGGTCATTTGGGCGTTTTAAATAACATTGGGTAAGATATTTAACACTGACAGCCACTGTCTATATCATTATTGGTGGCTTTCAGTTACAATAGTCATACATTAAGAATGACCAGAACTAACTTTTCACAGGAGGAAGCCACTCAGAAATGAAATCCATTCATTGTCAGTAAATTAAAAAGAAAAAGGTTTATTGGTTTCCGTCTTGAGATAAAGCAAAACATTCCTTACAGGAAGATACAATTACACTGTAGATCTCCACACTAGTTATTTAACGATGGCATCAAAAATGCATCTTTTCTTGAGCTTTTTTGGGATTATTTTGTTGACAATGGCTGGGTAATGAGTTGTATTATTCATTTGCATTTTCAGGACCATGATAATATTATCATATTATCCCTACAAGTGTCCTGTGTGAGGGGATGTAATGTTATTGGTATTCTGGAGCAATCAGCTGAACTCCACTAGATGCAGGTATAGTGAGGCACAATCCACACTTTGGTTTATGCCATATCATGTGTAACTTCATCACAATTCATCCACAATAATGACACTGTGGCAAAACTTTGTTCATTTCCCCATAAAATAGGCTACTTACCGCTAGTGGGGACCTTATGAAAGCACAATTTGTTTGTGTTTTTACCAATGGATGATAAAAGACTGCAAGATACACATTTTATCTTCATTTCTAGACAGAAATCTGTATTCAAACTGTAAGCATTATGTGAGGGAAACAATGACTGTGTACAAGCTCAGCAAAAACAACCAACACAAGGCACTTACATATGTACACATGAAATCTATATTACTCGGTTATATACAAAGAACCACATTTATTCAGATATATATATTTACAACTTTTCACTATCCAGTTATTTACATGAATTAGGAACACACATGAAACAAACGAACAAGTTAATCAGGAGTATGGCAAAATCGCAAGTATGGCACTGAATGGTGATGAAAACAGAAAAATGTGACATTGCTGCTGTAGTGGAACGTCTTCTAGTGAAATCTTTTCAGTCCTAGTGAAAAGATTTCATTAGTAGTGAGACTACACATGTAGAAAAGCATTGTTTAATATCATTAGTGTAAGGTTCAGTTTTTTCAAGTCTGTAGAAGGGAAAGTTTATTAAGTAAGGTTAACACCATATAATTGTAGTACATAGTAGCAGCGCTACGGAGCCTTCTCATTAAATTCATGTTTTTAATTCCAGGCCAGAAAAATGTGCTACTTTTCCTATGTAAATGGTTTTTTTTAAATAGTATTCTATGAAAATTCAATTGGGATTTAAGAAATACATTTAAATTCTATTTCAGTCTGCATTTAAGAGAAGGCTGGTGAGAGAGCCTTTCTGCTCTTCTTTATATATAGTCTATAGTATATACTGAAAAGTATGTCTCTGTCTCTGTTCAGGTACTGTAAGTGCTACCAAGTAACAACATGTCATTACGGGCACTGAGGACAAACGTGTGTATGCTATATAAATCTAATTCTCCTGGGGAAACCTGCAGATCAAAATGGAATGGGCAAACACAATCAACAAAGGTATATCATCATGTAGGCAAATTTCATCAAAGAAACACATTGGCATTGATAACATCAGAGGAAGATGAATAAACAGAGTAACGATAAGATGAAATAATGTGGAGTGGCACATCACTTAAAATGTGCAAAAAAACACATTATTTGCTAAGCTGCTTTTGGACAAGGTCAAACTTGAACAGAAAAATGCAATTTGTGAGTTTTTAGGAACGTGCCCCCTCTAGTGGACATTTGCTTGGCTATGTTCTCTTGAACAGCATTGTTTGCCATCTATTACAGCTTCTGACTAAACACCCACGCTACAAAAATTGTGTGCATTTTCTTAGTGTGATTTAGATCAGCTTCAGGTATTGATCCCTGTCAAACAAATACATTTAGATTGATTTCAATGCTCAATTGCTTACAAACTTTATCTTCTAAAAGCACTTGACATAATGTCTATAATTTCCCTTTGTGTTACTTCCTGCTCCGCAAAACACTGCTTAGATATTACAAATAAAGGTTGAGCACCTCCCTCTAAAACAGTTTCCTATATGTGAGTGTGATCTCGGGGTCTAACATCAATTCTCTGTAGCTTGTAAGTATATTCCATTAAACATTCCACAAAGTGCTAACCAGCCAATCCACTCTATTCTAGTGACTAAAAACTTTAGAATACTAACATTAATGAAACACAATTAAGAGAGCCAATGTCCTACCAACAGACAATAGGCATGCAGTGCATTTCCAGAATTACTTTACCTTTGTACATGAGCCTTACATGCAGTGTTAAAAACTGCAATTGTGAAACATATAAAACCAAGGGTCTTTTCTGAGCAAAACACCACCTCAGAGATAACATGAAGCCTTCCTTCACGTTTCCTGCTTCCGTCATAACTTCCTCCTCAGCTTGCTGACCATCCTTTACAGTCTCGACAACTAATTTATTAAGAACGGATACGTGGCCTATGAGCCCTATTCTCTGCACCGTCACAGCTGTTTACACTGTAAAGGATTCATACAACATTGGTATAGATCTGTGGCAGGTATAACACTTCAGAGGTTGTGCTCCGTTCAAAAAGGGACCACAAACTTTACAAAATAACTATATACACAGTGAGGCTCTTCATTCTGGACATATCAGATAATGACTTTATTCCACTTCAATGCTGGCGTCCAAACTGGAGAGGCCTGGAGAAGGAAAGAATTTAGTACAGGCACATCACCAGTTCAGAATCCACATACCGTAATGTTGATGAAGTCTAATAGGACTTACCTAGTACATCCTTCTTGCCTTGTGAGATTCCATGGGAAGTCTCAGGTAAACAAACTGGATAAGACAGGAAGTGGATTCAAGTTAAATGTTTATTATTCCTACTTTTGAAATATCAAGACCTGCATGGAATTGTCCTTGAATTGAATGAATTATCTTGCCACTTACCAACTCTCTCTCACTGCTTCAATGTCACTCACTAGGTTCTGTGCTAAACAGATCCCAAAAATCTGAAAAACAGACACAAAAGTATAACACGTTAGGGAAATGTTTCAAGGTGTTATTCAAATAAAAGTGGATAGAGACCTGGAGAGTTAAAACGCTGCACATTGTTCCCAACCTGTAGTAATGCGATCCCAATAAAGATGCCTGCCACCACTGTCAGGTTGTCCTGAAGCCACTTCTCAAACTGAGGGACACACCCTTTGATATAGATGAAAGTCCTCTGCTCAGAGTCCTAACAGCGCAGAGAAACACAAGATAAACCAGTAAGATAATGCAGATCCAGATACACTTTATCATCCTCTTCAAACCTCTTGGCTTTCACAAGAAAAATCTCCCTGAACTCATGAAATGGTCACATTTCCTCAGTTTTTAAGTTGGGATAATAAACATAGCTTTTCCTTACATTATGCAACTATGGAGTAAGGCCAAACCAAATGACGGGGAGGGGGTTTCTACTCCCTAGCATTGCTTCAGCATGAGTAATACCACACAACCCATAGTAGTGAAGGAAAGCCAGCTGCTGCATTCTGAAGTCTGGGGAGCTCGAAAGGGCTGAAAGAGCCGTGTTGTGTCTAGGGCGCGGTACCTGATGACCTCATGCAGCCAAATGAGCCTGCCTACAGCTAACTAACAGCAATTTCACGTTTACGCCTCAATGACCTGCAAACCTGTTACCAACAAGGCAACTCACCGTTTTCGCTCGAATGTCGTATCCACACTGAGTGTTAATGACGTCCTCCTGTGAAGAGAGGAGGGGACATATTTATACATGGTGAACAATTTGTTAAGTCTTGACAAACTGACGTGACACCAATTTGTCACAGGTTGGTAAATGAACAGACATCTAAATCTACATAGCTGTGGGATTAGAGACAGAACATTTTGCATTTTTTGAGAAGTTACTGAGATAAGCTACCTGGGAGAACAGAGTGCCCTTGCATCACCTACTAAAAGAGCCTCCCAAAAATGTGCAGCAAAGCATTTTTTTTTTTTGCTGAAGCAGAGCAGTATCATTACTATGCAAAGTAAGCAGCAGTTTGGACAGTTTTTCCTTGTGCTGGCAGACTCAGAGCACTAAAGACAGAGGTCTGGATCTGGACGGCCTGATGGATCCCACCCATGACACTTGGCAGTATGAGCCTCTGACACAGCTGGAGGACACAGATAACCGCTACAGTATCTATCAGCCAGTAGAGCTTAAGCATTTCCCCCTCAACTGCTGGCAGCCGGAGGGTTTCAACAAGTGCATTATGCATTTCAGCATAAATGGGTATGATTCGGTTTGGTACTAAAAAGACGCGATTGTGACGTGTTTTGGGGAAGACTTACTGCCGGATCTTTGGTGCAGCAAGAAAAGGGCACTCCGCATTTCTCTCGACTTGGATTGGAATCAGTGCAGTTGAAGTAGATGTTCAAGTTCCAGTCGTCAGCCCCGAAGGCTCCACAACACTCCCACTAAAAGGCCAAACACACACAACGAAACCTTGCAGATATGCCCCACAGAGGCGATGGCCACGATTCTATTACACAGGACAAAAACAATGGAGTAAAGTCAATACTGCAGGAAAAAACAATACAATTCTCACATATTCCTGAGTGAAGTCTATAAGGTTCTGCAAGTCAATGTCATCTCTGTAGGCCCGGATGTTGTTGTTAATGAAGAAGTTGAGCTGGTCCTTGATCCAGTCTTTGAAGACGAAGGCCAGGACTCCCGCAGTCAGCTCCAGGAAGAAGATGATGCCCAGGAAGACAGAGAACTAAAACAAAAATATTCATCATTCTCTGCATTTCACAGGTGTTATTAGACCACCTATAAGAATCCCAACACCCCTAAAGGATTCCTATAGCTACACTGTATGTTTAAAAAAAAAAAAGGTTAGGAACGTACAAACTTAAGCAAGAAAGAGTTTTCTCGCAGCGCTCCGATGCAACCAGCAAATCCTAGGATGAACATCACGCCGCCCACCACTAAGAAGAGCCAGACGGGGTCGAAGCCGCCCAGGTCTGTAATGGAGGAGATGTTGGACAGAACACCCTGGTGGAGGAGCAGGAGAAGATGAGGGTAAGAGACAGGGGCAGGAGGGTCTCTCTCTCTCTCTCT
>CABFOS010126868.1:0-10411 GCA_900660315.1 Diretmoides pauciradiatus | reverse complement strand
TCTACACTCTTTCCCTACACGACGCTCTTCCGATCTGTGTGTGTGTGTCTAAAATGTGCCAAACCAGTATATTGGATGAGTGAATATGGGCTCACTCCACTGGTTATGCATGAGATTTCTTCGTCTAGTGCATATTTTGGACTTTAAGGTTATTCATTTGCACTTTTCCACTCCCACGAACCTCACCCAGTTGATCAGTTATTTTCGGTATAGTGGTGACTGCATAATCACTTTGCATGTTGACCCGTAATATATAACAAAAGGTTAACTTTGTCTCTTTATGCTCCCGTGTAGCTCAGTGGTTACAACCTATGACATTAACAATTTGTGGGGTGAGGACTTTGATTCCTACTGGAAAATTATAAAAACAAAAATGTATACAGATGTTCCTGTGTAAGGCACTTTGGAGTAAAGCTTCCACCAAACGGCACATGTTGAATAAAACATATCTTGAAAGTATTTGTCAGAAATACAATCCTGAAGACTCACTGGATCGTTAAAAGTTGCTGTTATTGCTGTGGATTTATCTACATTTGATATATAACATATAACTATGTTTAATGTTGTATTCTCACTGCATTTTTTATGTTTATTTGAATTTACTGTATAAGGCCGATTGACTGATTTGTCATATCTCATATTGATCAAAAACCTCAAACCAAAGCTGCAGAAATCTGAAATAATTAATTATATAGGAAGCACATTATGCTTTGAAAATGAATGCAAAAAGTTTCAGCTCCTTTTAACTTTACGGTACTTCATTCAGAAAATATTCTTATTATAACTCACTGGAAATGATAACTGATCAAAAACTTTAATTTTTTTCTTTACTAAAAGCTGTGTCTCAGTGCAAACGTATTTTAACTTTGCGACAAAGGACATAATGGTCACCAAAAGCAGAGAAGTGCATTAGAAGTGTCTTTCTGCGTGCGAGGGCAGCGTCAGAGCACATTCACCAAGCCGCTATTGAATAATCTCAAGCAGAAATGAAAAGATTATTGATGATTAAGTATTGGTATGCATGGGTGCTTTAACACTAATTTGGTAGTTCAGCAAAATCACCATTTGCAAAGTTTAAAAAATTTACATAAACCCTCATTTTTCAAGGAGGCGTGAGCATGAGTGGTCTGCCGCGTGTGTGTGTGTGTGTGTGTGTGTGTCAGAGAGAGAGAGAAGAGAAAAAGGATGTGTTAAAGTTAAAGTTTTTGCAAGTAAATGGTATGAATGTAAATGTTACCTTATCAGCATCAAGTGCAACCTCAAACATGTAATAAATATGAGGTAGATCGATCAGTTTTAGTCGAGCTCAGCATCCTGTGGGTCCAAATGTAACTCAAATGAAATCTTTTATTAAAACAAACTGTTTTCACTGTATGAAACAATAGAGACATATGTAATTTATATAATTAATAGTGTCCCCTTTTGATCTGCACTTTTATCAATTATCTTTTGGATGAATCACTTACTTTGCCCCTGATTACAGTACAAGACAACCATAATATATTATTATTATTGAGTGTTGCATTTGTAGGTAATAGTTATATTGGTATAAGTTTAACTCTTGCACTGTGTATATTCAGTCGGCGCCAGTGTTCAATAATCAGCTGACGACCTTGTAATGTTTTTCCCCATTTAACTGCACCTTTAAGTAAATCTTTTAGCTGGAATGTGCGTGTGTGGGTGTAGTTTGGCAAAAAAATAATCTAATTATATTAAAATTGATGCAACAACAGCAACAGCAACAAAGATACGTGTGTTGTGTTGCTTTCCACACTTCCACGCGCACACCAGGCTGACCCCTAAGTTCAGGGGGAAAAGCAATTATGTTTTCCTTTTGGAAATAAACCGAATAACTATAGATATAAGCAGCCGGCTCAACCCACGTGAACTACGCAAGCATCTGCATCTTGACCTTGTCCTCATCGGAGATATTTATACCAGTAGACAGATGGAAAGAACGAGATGGGGCGAAGAAGACAACGTGTACCCTTGCTGCTCGCCGCACTGCATCTAGTGTCTTCACCCTTGAGTGTCAACAGGTGAAAGTGGGCGATAACACTGTTTGATGTTGCCAGCCAGAATTCCTACCACCCAACTTCACTTCTTCTCCTAGACCTCTCAGCAGACTTCAAAGGCCCCCCCTCCTCTCTCTCTTCTCACTTTAATCCACTGCACCAGAGCCCTTCAGTTCAAAGCGCCCTTCCCCACTCAGGAACCTCCTTCCACACTCGGAAAAACTGCAACCCAAACTTTTTCTTTCCTCCCCCCCCTGCCCTCCCACTCCCTCCGTTGAGTAGCAATTACAGCTCTGCTAGCACACTGACCAGCTCCCGCTATTAATTAATCCCACAAAGAGCGTTCATTTCCTGGCTTTCTCGGATTGACAAGAGACGGGGGGAACAGAGATGCCTGTTTCAAAGGCAATTCAGTCTGACCACGCCAAAGAGAGAGAAAAAGAGAGAGGGGGAGTTTTAAAAGGGAGAGGAGAAGAAAGACCTGCACTCCTAAAGTAGGTGGAGGTGGAGGGCGCATTTGATACAGGGCCCTACTTGAATGTGATTGAATGCTTTGTTGCCGACGGCTCTTTGCTAATCTTTACCTGCACAAAAATTCACAACGCTAGAAAATGCCCACTGAAGGGCTTCTGAGTTGAGAGGCTTTGGCCTGGGTGGGCGAGACGGTTGGGAAGAGGGTTTCATGTCCTGCCTGTGCTCTCCCTTTCGCCCGTTGGACTTTCTTCTCCAAAAGAAAAGAACCTCCTTTCCCCCCTTTTTCCAACTGACAGACCGTTGAGGGCGAAACCGCATTGAAAGGAAAGCGGGAGAAAGAGATTGAGAGAGTAGAAGGGGTGGGGCTGGAGAGAAGAGAGGGGAGCGACGCCGAGTGATAGTAAAGGGATTCCAACATTTCATTCATGTCCTGTGTGCTGGGTTGTTTGAATGGTGTTACCCAATCTAGTGGTTGGACTCACTGGTACTAATCTCACAGTGGACAGATGTATCATAGACCTTATTCCCATAGCGGCCATTTTGAACACTGCGGTTGAGCAACTGTATGTACTGTTGTTTACAAAGATGCACAGGAATCAGACACATTTATAATCACACACTTAAAAAATGTACTGGAAAAGAAGGGACGCCAATAATCCAGAGGTATATCGGTTCAAATTTTAAGGTAATAAAGTGTATTTGGCCCTTACAGCTACAGTAGCTATAGAATGTGGCCCCTATAGCTGCACTCTACCTACTACAGTAGCTACCTGACTGATTGTTAGGTCCATTTTAAGTATAAACCTATGTGTTGAAGAAAAATGTTTTGTAGGCCAATCAAAGTTTTGCATCCTTTCATAAATTCAAAATGGCCACTGTGGGAATAAGGCAACAGAACACTTAGATATAACAATATACCCCATTCAGCCTCGCAGTTTAAGCAGTAATACGCCACTTGTTTTTGCCCAGTGTGGATAATTATATAAAGTATGCAATTAGTGTGTTATTGTTTTGTATTCATATGTGACACTCAGTACTCCCTTATGTACACAGCTACATTGTAAACTAGCTGACATACACCACAAAATAGGACAATTCCCCCTACACTTTCAAATAAGGTTTGTGATGGGAGCAGAGAACAAACGGTAATTGAACATTAAGCTAATAAAGAGGAATAAAAAGGAAAAGAGGAACGAGAAACACTTGAATTGAATTGACATTATGCGAGTGACTTTGCTTCTGGGCCGCTTGGAAGGAGAATGCAGAGCGTGCCTTACCCCCGATGCAGCATCAATAAACCCTTCACTCACCTGATGAAGCATCAATATTTAAGGTAATCAATTTCTTTGAAGGTGTTTGACTGGGGAGCAGAAATTCATTTGAGACGCTGCCGTCAATACAGTTTAAAATATTAAAGCGTAGACAGATTTTCTTTGTTTGTTGTACCCATCAGGGACGTTGGCAGGAGAAAAACCCGCTATTATTTTGTTTTTACCCACTTTTGGCGTTTTAGAAAATACAGTCTTTATTTGAGCATTAAAGTTTAACTGTAACTGAGTTCTCTTCGTCTCTGCCTCTGGATATTAAAGGCCCACTTCCTTATGTGTAATACGGCGCCGCTACTTGAAACACTGCCACTCTACCACTGACTTTGTTTACGTTGTGATACACCCTGAAATGTATTGTGTGAGCTGATTTTGAGTTATGACATGGGGATTTAGCAGATTCAAGATATTTTTCCTTCTGAGATTCATTTCAGTGTGTGACAAGTACAAGTTGTACATTTTGAGGAAAATATTTAACATTTCTTAAAAAAAAGTAGTAAAGATAGTATATAGAAGTTTTACAATGTGGACCCTCTGAATGATACTGAGTGATTCTCTTTAGTAAATCCTTGATATTGCATTATTAACTTACCAGGTAGTAACAGAGTTTTTATTCCAAAAAAAAGATGGTGTTTTCAAATAGAACTCTTCATACATGAACATATCTAATCCCAGAATGTACTTTCAATGGGTGAAACTGAACTTGACTAATGGATTTTGCCCGGGCCTCCGAGGGGTCGCGTAGGTTAAAGGTGGTGCAGAATGTTCGTGTTGCATCGTCCACTCACCGCTGGTAAATAGGGAAAACCACTGGCAGGTGTGAATGCCGCAACTCCCGGAGTCCAAAAACCCCTCAACGCAGAAAGGGGAAATCTAAATATTCAGTGAGAAGGGGGAGGCGGCGGCGGGGCCAGCAGAAAAGGCCATTTCCACTGACCCCTAATGTCTACAGGTCCAAGCACGGCCCTCTCTCCAGGCCGGGCCAGATGTTGTCACACATACATATGTACGTGTGCTGCACAGAAACACACACAATCAAACACATGCACAGACAAGCGAACGATCATAGAAAGGTTCCTGCTGCTCCCCGAGCTGGGAGACGCTGGTTGTTTTTATATCATTCATCAACATGGTGTCAGAAGTCAGGTTTTAGCAGTTATTTTCATGGTAAATGAAGGGGGGGGGACCTAACATAAACCAGATTAATGGCCACACCTGATTGGATGTGATTTCCATTTCCTGTTGTATGTGTGGCCAGAGCCCAGTTTGTTTTCCTTTTATTAGGGTTAAGACATTTTCTAATTTTGACTGGGGTTCCTTATGCTTTTACCTCTATTTGTGAGTCAGACAATGACAAAGATATATTCCACACACGGCCAAGCTGCCAATTTTCCAATAAGTGTTCCAACGCGAGACATTGTGTGGGTGTTTGCCCCCCTCCTGCAAAATATGAGCTGGCACTCTACAAACAGAGAGCTTCCTTCAGGATAATTTGGTCCTCGGGGATGGTCTTATGAGCCATTAACAAACTTCCCTGCGCTGTTGCAAAGGGGCCGTGATTGTAAGAAAAACTAACACTTTAAAAACTTAATATTCCCTCCTTGTTTGGGCGACCTGATTAGCAGCATGCTAATTCTGCTCCCTGGTGCAATTAATCACATTGACACCTGTACTCCGGGCTTTGGCAAAATCCTCTTTTCCAGTCTACGCCAAGTGGTGATATTATTTTTGTCATCTCATTACATGGGTTCAGAAAAAAATGATTTATCTCAGTCAAAAACGTCCATCCTGTCCTGTAAGTATTTTCAACTAGAAGCGCCTTATCGTAAATCTGTCTGAGTTTTGAAGAATTGTTTGGAATCAAGTGACATGTTGACGAAAGTGATCGGCCTTATTTGAAGTTATTGACACTTTAATCAAGAGAAACTGCATTAGAAACAAGAGAAATTATCCCTTTTCTTTATCATTCGTTTTGAGAAAAATATAATAAAAAATAAAAAAATTAATTAAAAATAAAATAAAATTTAAATACTCAATAAAAGACTAAATAACTTGTTAAGATGGACTTTTTTTTAGCAAACCACATTTACAAAACAGGAAAGCTAACACACAACTTACCAAAAGTAAGTTTAGAACAGTGAGCTATTCCAGATGGATTATAGATCATTGCCGATTATTGCAAATTAATTGGCTGATTGATTCCCATTGTGTCTGAATTTCCTTCATATACATAAAGTTATGTAATGTATATAGTAATAGGGTAATTATGTTTGATAAAGAGAAAACTCACAAGGCTGCACAACTACATTTCCCTTCTTAGGATTGCTGAGCTTTATACATAGGAACTGCTTCACTTTCTGAGCTAAGTATCTTTAAAAACCAATTGTCCAAAAATGAATAGCACGGACAATTACTTTATTGTGAAAGCCATCATAATCCTTCTGGTAATTACCATCATAAGAGCAGATAATCTTGAAGGTGGTAACACTTACAGTGAGCATGATGGAAGATGGGCACGATTGAGATTTGTTCCTTCCTCCCTCTTTGTCTTGTCAGGTAAATCTTTTCAGAGCGCAGAAGTGGGCCGACTGAGGGGCTTTTCTTCTGGTCTGTGCTCAGTAACACGATACATTTAGTATTCAATGTAATGAGAAGGTTTTTTTCAGTCGTCCACATTGTTATAAGGATGAACTTTAATCATTATCGGGTATCATTCACCATTATAATGCATCTAACAGTTTGTCTAGGGGGTCAAACTAAAGGGTCTAACTAATACAACGTTTTGGTCTGGTAGTCCGTTCTAATCAGTGGGAAGCAGTTGATTAATTTCAGATAACCCTCTGAGTAGTTTTGCTTTCTCTACTGCCGAAGTGGTACTTTCCATGGAGTCATCATCAAATACTATGTGAACTTGCAATGCTGAAACTTCATTTACGGACGTGAAAAAGTTACGGATGTCGTACCTTACTTGATTCATGGTCACACGCTCAGTGCTACTCGCAATGCCCATCTACGGTGAAACATCACAGAGTTTTCGGGAATTTTGGTATCGCACTTTTAGTATGATGTCCTTAAAAAGTCCTTAAAGAGTCACAGATTTCCCATCTCACCGAGGATAACCCGACTCGCCCTGAGCTGCGTCCTCCTGCAGAACTCTAACTGGCAGACCTACTGTTGTTTGCAGGGTCAGGGGCCAATCTGGGCATCAGAATGTTCTGGAAGCCTAATGTGACAGTGCACCTGCCTTGCATTTCAATCCTCGCACCCCAAACCTAGCACCAGACCTCGCCATCAAAGAGCTCGGCCCGCGCTGACTCACATGCCACGACAGCCAGGACATCTGTGGAGTTTTGGCAGGCGTGTGTGTGTGCCTGTGTGTGGGTGTCCGTTTGCGAGTGTGTGTGTGTCTGTGCATCCAGACAGTGTGTGAGACCTCACGTTCCAGCCAACACTGACTCCTACTCGGGCTGTGTTTGGCCAGCGAGCCACTGGGAGTCGCGCCGTGTGTTACAAGCGTCAGCCATGTCGGAAGCAGAGACCTGTGGCTGCGTCCTGGGCGTCTGCCGGTCCAGAGTCCAGAGCCAGCCAGGCCTAAATTTACAGGATCCTGCGTTGCTGAAGACCTCAGCCAAAGAAAGCCTCACACACTTCCAATATACGCGCACACAGGTACACGCACACAAATGCATGTACACACCTACATTATGCATAATTCTCTCCTTGTCACACACACAGAGAAATACTGTACATGCACACATACACACACGCTTGCTACGCTGCATGAATATTCATTTGCAACTGTGATGAGCTGTGACATGCTTTCCTGGCAGGGCCCTGGGACCACATGGCCGGGGTGTTAGAGGAAGAGAAAGGCCGTGTCGGAGCGTGTTACTCAGGCCTGCCTCATTCAATTGGATCCAACCATGATGGTCGGATTTCTCAATCTCAGATGGATTCCAGACGTTCTCTTAAAGCCGCTCCGCCCCATCCTCCTCTCTTTGATTTCAAAAGGGGGACTTTGGGGCTGGTTGAGGCAGGAGGGGGAATGATCAAGTGTGGGCATATCTGCCTCTGTGTGTGTGTGTGTGTGCGTGTGTGTGTGTGTGTGTGTGTGTGTGTGCCTTTGCATGCATGCCTGTCCTTATGTACTGTGTGTATATACGAGAAACCGTGAGAGAGAATGGAAATCATTTCGATGAAAGCTGCACCTTGCTTTACATCTTTAATGTATTTCACAAATATGAACCAGTGCTCCGCAGTAAAGCAACTCGCCATTCACGACTGTCGGGTAAAATTTCTTCTGTTGTAGCCTACTATTACACTGAGTGTTTGAGCTGTTGCTTTTGTGCGGCTTTCGGCACGGGGAGGCTGGCATGGCCGATCATGGTGGAACAATGCCGCCTTTCCACGGCCGCCCATTGTGCACAGATCTACGCATTGTTTGGTCCCCCCTCGCCCCCTTACCCGCTCACACCCGGCCAGCTGGCACGGAGATGGCAGTGCCGTTGACAAGGTTCACAATACCCCCTCTAGTCCACGCCACAATAGAGGGACATGGACACAGGCACCTCTATGGCACACAAGAGGCTGAGGAGGGGATGCTGGGGCCTCACAGGCAGGTGTTGCTGCCAACGTCCCTGCGACGTATTGGTAGCTTTCAGCGCTGACAAGGGGCTGGCAAAGAGGTTTCGTCTTTTAAAATCCACATTGTTTGCAGGGGACCGTAGAGGACGAGTGTTTGTGTGCTGTTTTTCTAGGCTAGACTGGAGAGACGGGGAGCTTAGGCTCTCATTCTCACTGTACACACATACTGCCGAGGTGGGCAAGCACACGCACACCACTAGAATTCAACTCTACCTCCTTCCTTCCTCTCTTTGTGACTATACTGCTCAGAGTCTTCTCTGTTTGCCTGGGCTTATTGCATTATTGCACAGACTTTAGCCTTTTGTCATGGCTTATCAATAAGAGAGAAGTGGCAGATTCACATGTCTTGGCAAACTGGGTTGGGGGGGTAGGGAGGTTTCTTTTCTGAGACGGTGGTGAGAGAGGTATTTCGAGGTATTTCAAGTCTCAGACTCTGAGTGACAAGTGGATGCCAGTTTGCTGTTCTTCTTCAAGTCATGATACGGGGTTTGCGGCGGGTGTCGTATTTGTGTGGCGGCTGCCTGAGCTGCTGGTTTGTCATTTGATGAGGAGCTTTAGTGTCTCAGGGAAGCGCCGACTGGGTTGCACAAAGTTAAAGGGTGAGTGACAGCATTGTCAAGGTCGTTGAAGGACATACTCTTTTTTTTACATACATAGAAAATGGAAATTAAAATACAAAATTTTCGTGAAAATATACCCCATTTTCATTTTCTATTGGTATATTGCTTCCTTCCATGTACCACATACCCTGTTTTGAAAGATAATGTTTGTATTTGGTTCTATATCAAATACATATAAATGACATTTGTGTTCAAACAATGACTTCCTCCAAATTTCCATACATTGTGGAGAAATCCATAGGACCAGTGGCCTTCAGTGCATTGGGAAACTCCACCAAGACCACCCACCAAATACCGAGGTTTATATCACTTGCAGCGCACAATAAAGTGTGCTTCAAAACAGATGTGAATGCCCTGCATAACGGGACCACAACCTTTATTTTCTGCAAGTCACTTCGCTTCACCCAACGTGATGTTTCTTGCATTTCTGCAGGGAAGACTTGCTGACCATGCAACCTCGTTTCCAGCAACGCCCTGCTGCACACTCAGTTCCAGACACTCAGCCAGTGTTGGTCACTGAGCGGCTTCACTGGAGCAATTGGGGTTTAAGAGTAGAGTCTATGACTATCTCGGTCACTTCCCCCACACAGACGGGACTCAAACGGCAAGCCTCTGGTCAGACACTAACCAGCAGGCTATCATCACTCCTTAGTTAGGGACAGGAGATAACATTTTAAGCTAGTTTTTCACCAGTGTTTCGTAGTTTCACTGCAGTTTCTAGTGATGGGTCACAAACCAATCGTTGATTTGAATGATTCTCTAGAGTGAGTCGAATTGGTTCTCTAGAAGAACTGAGTCAAAATAGTTTCCCACCACTAACAGTTACTGCTGTCTGGCTTTGTGGGTTAAGCATAGTGGTCAGGATTCATGATAAACAACAGGATTCGAGCAACGGGGGAGACTGTAGAGAGCAGCTGTCAGAATCAAAACTCAGATCAGAACATAACACACAGAAACTCACAGCATGCCGTCACATAATCTTCTAGAAATACCTGCATGGGTGGTTATTTCTGTTCTCGCCGCATGATGTTCCTCAATTGCAGGAGTTTGAGAAGAGGAATGGTTTTCTCTCTCTCTCTCTCTCTCTCTCTCTCTCTCTCTCTCTCTCGCTCTCTCTCTCTCTGTCTTTCTTTCTTTCTTTCTTTCTTTCCTAATTATCAAACACAGCCTTTAGGATCAGTGGCCCACACACTTTGGACCAGCTTTCAATTCCATTACTTTGGAATAAGAATTTGATTTCCTTACTGTATATACGCCGTCTATTTGTAGAAGCTCAGTTGAGATATTAGCCTGCAGTACATTACACACAATTTTATAGCATTCTCAGGGTTAG
>CABFOS010126860.1:0-14026 GCA_900660315.1 Diretmoides pauciradiatus | reverse complement strand
TAATAATAATAATATAATAAATATAAATAATAAAATGCCCAAATTTCCCATTCTACAAGTTGGCCTTGTTTTGTGGGCGTGTCAATGAGTAAACTGTCAGTTAGTGTGATTGATAGGCCGCGCCCCCATGTTTGTTGTTTTTACCAACAAGTTATAAGAAATAAGCCATACAAGTTGCTGAACCTGTCTTCATTTTAGATCAACAACGGTTAGTTTGAAAATCGCATAGAAACTTTTAACCTCACCAGCACCGGCAGGGAGGAGAGTCAATGGGCCAGCAGACTGTTTTATTTACAATACCAGTCAATAAAGTTATTCAGCCTGATCTTTGATGGCGCTGTCTCGCGCCGTCGCGCTGGGCTCAGTTAGATATTACCTCTATTAGATTTTTTTTTATTTGCATACTTGTGTTCTGCCTGTTGGGTTGAAGCCATTCTCTCATCAATGAGCCGCTTCGGCCGCCTGGGTGATTTTTGTTCATCACATAATTCTCGGTAAACACTGTAGAAAATCAGACCACATTCAAAGTTGCTTAAATAACATATCTTGCCTCTAACATTTGGTCGAATAATAACTGAACCTCTCGGCCCTGTCTGCATGCTTTATACTGCATGCTTTATTTAGATGTGACTCACTGTCTGGAGGAGTGAGTGGTTTGCATAAACACAGAGTATAGGTCTTCACCCCATATACACCCTTTTCAGAGACCTGTTAAACACTAACCCAAATGCACTGCAGACATTATAAACCACACCAAACGCATTAAAGCTATCACCATATTAAATTGATGAGTGGTATAGGTTACAGTTCTATCCATTTTCCCCAAACACATCATAATATTTTACGGTACACCGAAGACCTGCTTTACACCTGTCATTAACATTTGGGCTTGGGTCAGCATATTGTTATTGGACAGTGCAAAAACGCATGGAATCCAAAATGCCCCTGAGATGCATCGAAGATCCAACATCACAAACCACCTTGTGATGTGGTCAAAGACACATTTGGCTTAACAACAGAGTGTAAACACAACACATTTCCAATCCACATACAACTATATAATTGGAAATAAACCAAAGAAGGAATACTTGTGGATGAAGCACATGCAATACTCGGAGTTCAATGTCAATTTTAAAGGACATAACTACTGTATGATGACAGGAAGAGAAATCCAATTCCAATTTGTATACAAGAGATGCATTATCGGGTGTAAATGCTAAATCATATCTATAACAATCTGGATAAAAACATGGATATTGTTAACACACACACCTAAAGTTTGCAGCTTAGAGGGAACACTGCTAGCACTGCAAAAGTGATGAGAATTGGCCTTTTTGGGTGAAAGGTCACTGGCAAGAAGTTGGTGGTGTTGTGAGTTTGACAAGTGGAATACCGTAAAATCCGGCCCGGGCTTTTATTTGCTTCAATGACTGAACTCAACCGGCCTATATTTGGGACAGGCGTCTATTAGGGATGGCTCGATACCACTTTTTCCTGCTGCAACCTTGAGTATCTGCTGATACTGATACCAATCCAATACCATCTTTTTCCCACTCTTAGGGTGTATTCACACCTAGCTCGTTTGGAGCATTTGTTCCAAAACCTGGAGCCCCCCCCCAGATCTGTTCGTTTGAGCATATGCAGTATTTCCCCTATAATCATAAGCATTTTTCAAGTAAAAACGTTGGTGCTTTTGATGAACTCAAAGCAGTGTGATATGCTGTGGAAGGAAGGTACACAGCTACTTACAGTATGATGCCTGGTGCTCAAGAATCTTCTTCTGGGGGGCCTTATTACATTATATTATCCAGGAGGCAGAATAATCCAACAGGTAGCATTTCCAGCACTTGGAGAATTCATTAGCAATTGTCAATATGATTTAGTGCTTGCCTGCTTTCCGTTTAGTTGAGATCACTGTTTGTTAAGCGTGACAATTCAAATTGGAAAGAATAGACATTTCAATTTGATAACAGTCCATAACAGCCTCACTATGTTACCTGAAATTAATAAAGCCGGAGTTCAATGAAAAATATTCCATGAAAATGTTTTTACAAATGTTAAGTTCCGAGAACAAAATCTCTTCATAAGTGCAGTCCATTATGAATCGAGAGTGCAAAAACTTTACTGTCTAGATAACTTCACTCACTTCCTGGGTAAACAACACAATTACGCACGGGAAGAGAGAACTTCTGCCTTCGAATGTGCATTATTTTTGTCAAATTTTCTGTCTGTTTTACAAATCCTCTAAACAAGCCTGCCAGTTTTAGATGAGTCACTAAAATTAGCTTTAGTTACAAGTTCTCATTTTTCCACATTTAGGAGAAGGCTAATTGCTAACAATTATTTAGAATGCACACTGGATAGAGGTGTCTACCAGACTACCAGATGATTTGGGGTAAGGTGACCAATGAGCCAAAATCCCAAAAGGTCAGTGTAATCACTCAGTTAAACTTTGGAGACAGTTGGTCAGCTGAAGTAATGTTGTTAGACCTTGAAGCCATCAGTCGTGATATTACTTCACTGTTGTGTCAAGGCTCCTGAAGTTGGTTTTACCTAATGAATAGAGGCGCAGGTTTGTTACACGGGTTTGATAAGAGTGGATGATCCTAGCAACTTTTTGAGGGTTGAAAAAAAGGAACAATTCTGCTTGGTGAAAAATTTAAGGTTGTAACAGATTCTGTATCCTTCTAATCTTCCAGAGTCACCGCTTCAGAAAGAAGCTGAAGTGAAATGCAGCCTGAGAGACGTGGGGGTCATTCTTGGTTCAAATGGGTTTAATAAGGCTTTAGAGCAGGCAATGAGGAGAGGTACTGTAATAACGTAGAATTCTTCATGTAATGTTAACTCTTACCTTACTGGGGAGATTTAGGACAAGGCCTTGGATTTTCTAATACAGCGTTTGATCTACAAACTTTACGTGACTAGAACTTCAAAGTCACTGGCTATATAGCAGGTAATGTAAGCCCACAAAGTGTTATGAATCTGCTCACAGCTGATATGGTCCATTGGGCAGAACGAATACCAAAATGTTCTCCTCAAATAAAAGTGCTGTTAATTTGCTGAAATTTTACTCTTTTTTTTACTCATTAAAGGTAAGTTTGAAAAATAACGCTACTGTACCCATCCCTTCAGTGCTCCCTCCAAAGCCCCCCCCCGAAACACAAACGCGCACTACTATTAGGTAGGTAGACAGGCAGGTAGTCCGCCCAATCCAATCATTTCATGGTAGGTAGACAGACAGGTAGTCCGCCCAATCCAATCATTTCATGGTAGGTAGACAGGCAGGTAGTCCGCCCAATCCAATCATTTCATGGTAGGTATACAGACAGGTAGTCTGTCCTATCATTTCATGGTAGGTAGACAGGCAGGTAGTCCGTCCAATCATTTCATGGTAGGTAGACAGGCAGGTAGTCTGTCCAATCATTTCATAGTAGGTAGACAGGCAGGTAGTCCGTCCAATCATTTCGTAGTAGGTAGACAGACAGGTAGTCCGTCCAATCATTCATTTAACAGTAGGTGGGTTTCTCCTTCCCACCAGAGATGTGGGCTTTTCTTTTGCGCATGCATCTCTACCCCAGCCTTTTAAACTGTTGGCTAGTTGGTTGGTTTACAAGCTGACCGTAAACGGGCAAGAGGCCGTGTGTCGCAAACTGCGGTAAAAACCCAATTGAGACGCATATTCTGGATGCGCTGTATACATGTCCAAAGAATGCTCCTAAAACCCAAATAATATCAGCATATCCCACATGTCTTAATTGGAAAATGCTAAATTCGGAATAAGGCCTAATTTGGAATATCCAAACATAATATAATATAACATGACCGTATCAAATTCGGAATATTGTCATATTCGGAATAATAGTGGAATATTAGTGTTCATGTAAATGTACTAAGTGTAGACTTTCGAAATGTCAATAGAAGTGTATGGAAACCAGATACAAATTGCTTTGCTTGTAGACAGGGTGAATTAGTTTGGGTTCATGCAAGAGGACAAGTGACAAGGACATGGTGACATAAGGAAAAAACTTTACGTGTGTTAGATCCTTTAAAAGTCAGTGCTTGGTGTTTTTTGTTTGTTTATTTTGGAAGGTAGGCTGTGTCTCTACTGGTGTCGTGACTGTCTATGTTTTCTTCCCATCTGTTCTCCTAGTAATTAGAACCGTGCTCATTTTATTTCTCCAGCTCACTCGTGGATCACTGAAGAGAATAAATCAATACCCTTTACTCATCCCTCACACAGCAGCCAGTTACCTAAAACCATGTCCATGTTATTTTTTCTTCTTTATCCTTTTTCCAGGAACTGGCCCAGAACTATGACGCACCCACCGGTCAAATGTTCTCTCTGCTGTTGTTTCGTCGTTCCTTTACGTCAGAGTTTTTTTCCTTACCCAGAGCAGACAGCTTCTCAGAGGAAACATGGCTGAAAACAAAACGTTGACGCTTTTTTTCTGCTATTCTGACCCCCAGCCAGCTTCTAAGTCTCTTCTAATTCTGCCTGTCGAAGTGCTAATTCGACGTGTTCTTCCTTTAGAATAGCCATTGCCTCACTATCTCTGCTTTCTCTCATCTCACTTATCCTCCCTGTCCAGGTCTTAGAGAAGGACCTCAATTTCCACAGACTGCAGCTGCAGGTAAATGATCTCAAACAACATATCAAGCAGATGATCCAGCTCACCACACTGCAGGATCAGGAGAACAAGCGCATGCAGAAGTACGTTGACAGGACTTGAAATTAATTAATAATTACTTAATCAATTTGTGCAACTGAAATTCACTGATTTGTGCAATTGAAATTGACTTGAAATACGCAGAGCCTTGCTGATTCTAATAACAAAAGTCTTGACACCTTTGCTTTTATGGATTTTTTGTGTGTGTTTCAGAATGGTGAACATACTGTTGCCTGCTTATAGTCGACACTACAGTGTGTTGCATGGGGTTGGGCTAATCAAACCAGCAGATGAGATGGAGTACCATGAAATAGAGCACCTTGTGCTGAGGGAGAGAGGTGTGGTCTGGGCAGACCAGGAAGGGGTGGGGCAACATCTGAAAGGTGAAGGACATGAGGAGGAACCACACGAGACAAATGAGGCAAAGACCTCTGGGCTCAACAGCGACTTGGCACCTGTCCTGTCTTTCTCACAACTGCTCTACCACCAGAATAGCCCGTGCAGTAAGTCATACTCTCATCGCATCACTCATTCTCATCTAGCTGTTTATTTACCATGCTTTTATTTTTTTAAATTTTGTTCCACAGTATTACAGTATTCAGAGTTTATGCTTGGAAAGTTTGATCTCTGTAGCTTGTCTGGGGAGAATCAGTTTGCCGGACCAATGACAAAAAATCCAGCAACTAGAAAGGTGTGCTCGGAGAGAGCAGACCTCCGCCCAGGATGCATGTCACCTGTTTATGCAATTCAGATCCACTCCAAAATGTAATAGCTCTTCCTTGGGCCAAGCTGCACCTATCCAGCGAGTATCATGAAAATCGAATGCTGCGTTAAGCTATTAGTTATTACCTCTCGCCCCGGACTTCGTCCTTGGGCGGAGGTAATAATATGTGTAATATCTATGCCTAAATTACGCCTTAAAACATTGCCATGTATCGGCTAAATATGAAAAAATGATGGCTTCAAAGAGGCAATGTGCATATTTCCATTTTTGTCCCATGACATTTTAAAAAAACAACATTAAATAAAAAACAATGAACATATGGATAAAATAATTGGCTAATACTACTATGATAATGGTAGGAGGAAAATAACTATCTGATATATCAGGAAATGCAACAATGGGTTGTTATTTACTTTAATTAGGTGTTAGTGCAGTGGTGGAAATGGGGGCAGGTAATCCCTGGAAAATTAAGATTAAATCACTGAAGATTTTTTTACATTCACAGATTTTTTTATAAACAAATAAATGCTATTCAAGTGCATTTCATGCATTGCACAGTAATGTAGGATATTCATTCTGTTAAAATCAAGAGCTGAATGCTTGACTGTTTTTTCTTATTGATTTTAGGAGCTACATAAAAAAAATCTCTTACTAAAGTTACTTAAAATGGCTCTGTTATGGTCTGCACCCCAGACCATAACAGAGCTGTATATCCCTCAGTTACTCAGCATTTCCTTTATTTTGTCACCCATCTGTATTATTTGCACTATTTAAAAAAAATACAAATACAGTACAAGTACAGATAACACGCAATGCAAAATGTTTTCTTTGATATGGTCAGTGGATCCCTCATTGCATGGCAGGTGATTTACTGAACTAACGTGACATAATTGTCATGATCTTCCCTCATTAGATTAAATTAAATTAGAAAGCAACCCACCACCATCAATTTTGATGAGTTTCTCGGCAGTTTCCAGCATACCTGTAGCTGCTAGCGATGACAACGCTGAGTGACACGTATCACGCCTTCCCATTGGCTGTATGAGATTTGTGGTGCATTCAAGAACAATAAATTATATTTGTTTCATGAACACGCTTTAGAAACAGTGTAAAACAGCTATAAGCGATTTCCCCCTACAAAAAAAACAATAGATTTTCTAAATCTGATCTCAGATTTCTGGTGTTAGGTTATTAGTTGTTTTTATCTTATTGTTGCGATATTTACCAAAAGTGATTGAGCTAAAATTTTGTGCCAGTTTTATTGGTACATTATTAGCGGCACTGACACTGATAAATTTGTCAAAGGCCTATATTGGTGTACCCTGTGTTAATCTCGAGTAAAGTGTCTGCCATTTCTTATTTGATCACCACTGCGAATTGTTGTTGAGATGGTAATGAGAAATTGTCTGATTCATTCAACTTTACTACCCAGTGATATAAGCTAAGGTGAAAGCTACCTTTCCAGGAGCGTAACACCCACAGTCAAATAAAAGGAATCAAGAAGGCCAATTTGCACGTTATTTTTTGAAAGACGCTGTCTGTTTTTTTCATTAAGCCAAATGCTGCCCAATGCTTCTGTACTTGTCGGTGGAGAATCAAAACCTCAGTGGCAGGTCTAAAATAAGCGTACACACTTTAAAAGTAGACATCAGATTGATATTATGTCCCAGTTACTGTTAAGTATCTTAGTTAGGTTTAATTGCTTGTTGTGTTCTAGTGTGCTAGCTGTGCAAAGAGTTGGAAAACAAATTGGTAAATGGCCAGTAACGTTTTGGAAATTTTCAATGAGAAGTTAAGCCCCAGAATTTGGGGAATTTTCAACAATTTTACAGCAGTATTTAGGCCTATAACCGGGAACTGAAATTTTGTTGGAAAGTACACTTACAATTTAAATGCAATTAAAGATCTTGCAGCATGTTTTGGTCAAAACAATCCAATTTAATGGGAGTTCAGTTGAATTTCTTCCATCATATGTGCAGTGCACAGCGCCCCCGATCCAAACTTCACACTGATTTCTCGAGAACCACTCATCCAAGCATCTTCACACTCGACACTGCACTTCCCTGAGCAATACCGCCAAGTGTGAAGTCGATCGGATGAACGGTTCTCGATATATGCGAAGGACATACAGACATACTCTACATGCGTAGAGATTCCTTGCTTTATAGTATGATGCTTGAAATCGGATGCCAGGGAAATGTAAATTTCAGAAGCTTTGGTTACAAGATGATATTCAAGAGGACTGGGTGTCACGAGTAGACAACACAACACGCTAAATGTAAAGTTTGTGCTACATCTATCAAAGCAGGCTAGTACCGGGTAGGACTCCTTTTTGCCTCCAGAACAGCCTGAATTATTAGCGGCATGGATTCAACAAAGTGTCTTTCTGCACACCGCTGTTGTAAAGAGCTGTTATTTGAGCATTTGGTTAGCTTGAACAAGTCTGCCCATTCTCCTCTGACCTCTTTCATTAACAAGGCGTTTTTGACTCAGTGGTTGTTTATTGTTTATCACACCATTCTCTGTAAGCTCTAGACTGTAGTGGTGAAAATCCCAGGAGGGCAGCTGTTTCTGAGATGCATCCACCACATCGTGGTCCACGGTCAAAGTCCCTTAAATCACACATCTTGCCCATTCTAATGTTCGGTCGAACAAAATATGTAATCACTTCATCATGTCTGCATGCTTTATTGAGTGGCAGCCACATGATTGGAGGAGCAGGCTATTTACATTAAGTACTTAATCAAATTTGTCCTGTGGTATTTAATTTTAAGCAAGTACTAAATCAAAATATGTTTATCTAGTTTATTCTGCCTTGTGCTAGCCAGTTTTTGTTGTGGTCCTATGTTATTTTTTAGGATATATTTTGATTTAGCATGCTGAACCCAGCGCAGTCAGGAAATTCAACGGACGTTCTGTTCAATAGTAATTTTTGTATTACACTTGGGCTTTGTTATAACGCAAAAATACCACAGATATGTCCACAAACGCTTTAAATTGTCTAAATTACGATAGCTCATAGAGGACATTAGATAAAAAAACAATAAATTCACCGAAGATGACGAGTCAGACATCAAGGAAGTGGTCGTTGATGAGGCAGGGTAGGTAATCTTGTTCAGACACTTTTTATTGAATTTTTCTGGACATCCCGATAGCGATCAATAATACAAAATATCTGACACTAAAATTAAAAAAATCCAATGTCCGGGCGCAAGACCGGAGAAACTACAGACAGGTACTTTGTCCAATCATTTCATGATACGTAGACAGACATCGTAGACAGATCGGTCAGACTACCTGTCTGTCTACGTACCATGAAATGATTGGACAAAGTATGCGTCTATCTACCTGCTGTATCTACCTAATAGTAGTACGCGTTCGTGTTTCGGGGGAGGGGCTTTGGAGGGAGGGCTGAATGAACGGGTAGCATTATTTTCAAACTTACCTACCCTACCTTTAAGTCAAAATGTCAAAAGCAATTTTTTGATTTGTATTAGACATGTTTGCATGTGTGTCTGCTCATGACAAAGCAACATTTTCATATTTATGTCTGCATATGACAAGGTAAATACAGCTAGTACAAATAACTCCAGCATTTCCAATTTATTTCAGTTAATTCTGTTTATTCATGCATTGAGCTCACCACTAGAATTAGAAAATCACCAGGCGAAATCTTGGTATGTGGCTGTACCATACACAAACTTAGAGCTGACTCATGTACTTGTGACTTCTACTGTACTGCCTGGTGTATGGGTGCACACTATATTTCCCTTAAGCCCAGCTCTTAAGTCTCTATGCAACCTAAAGAGTGCATACTGTAATTCCCCTAAGTACTGCACATTGCAAAAATCATTGCGCACCAACCAACCACCACACAGAGCCTGGCTCTGTAGTATTTTGGCACCAGGCCCGATGTAGTGTTTATTGTGAGGTAATGGAATTGGACTGCACATTTTGAACTATCATCCTTGCATGACCTAGGTTTACCAAGACTTATGTCAGGCCCTTTTTCATGACATGCAAGACATACTGTAACAGACAATGGAGCATGATCCAAAGCTGGCCAACAATACTCAATTACTGTGAAGGTGTCTATCATTTGTCAGCCAGTGGACTTTGCACATGTCTCTCTGTGCCACTGCTTTCTTGTTTCCTTTTGTCTTGTGTTTTGTACTTTTTTGGCCTGGTCTCTCTGTTCTTCCACCTCAGTGATACATTGTAATTTGACACCTCTAATTTACAACCCCTGGGCACAAACATTATGATGCCAGTGCTCTGTTTGTTAACAGCTGTCATTGTTAATTTTAGACAGGGAATTATTAATGAATTATTATTATTATTACCAGGGTTTGAAAAAAAAACATTTTCTACCTTCGTTACACTTACTTACTTACTACGTACTGAGTGATTCCTCAAAGGAGCCACGCTACTCTTAGAACCCCTACAGTACGCTAGCCATTAGTACACAGACGGTTTTGCACAGAACTGCAGTATGGCTGCGCGTTGGCCGAGTTTGATCGCTGGATTATTTTTATTTAGTCGTGTTACCAGAATGGTCTTCGAATAGTGGCAGTTGGAGAAAGCGCCAGATTCAATCTCTTAATTGTGGAGGTGATAAGCTCAGTTCAGCAAGTCCAGTGGTCCGGGTTCGAGCCCAGCACTTGGGACTTTATTTTCAATCAAGGCCAATGGCCACCATTTTGGATCTAGAAAGGCATGCTAAAGCAAGCACGCACATTTTCTTCAGAAAATTAAACATTTCTAGTTCAATCAATCAATCAATCAATCACATTCATATATAGTTCATATAGTCATGTTTGTATAATACCGAACTAGATCTGTAGAATGTGTAGTTGAGGTAATTTTTTTGCAGTTAATAAGACCCTAATGAATCATTTTGAAAACAAACTGTTGTTGCTAAATATCTAAGAAACCAAAGTTTGGAACAAAAAGCTCAATCAATCCATACCACTGAAGTGACAAAATATGCGGAAATCTAAGTGTCCTTTAATTGTTGACTTTGTATTATTACTTTACAATTGTAGCAGACACTTTGATTGTTACCCTTAACACAATGTATATGTTTTAGTGATCTTAATGAATTATTTTGCTACAATTGTAGAAACATGTAATATGTAAATACAGTGTAACTATTACTATGCATTTACCAATAATATGATCTAACTATCCCATGTGATATTTAGGGTGAGCACCTTTATAGAACCCACGCTTGAATGTTAGATGAAAGAACAGGGGGTAATAACATATTTAATTAAGGTTATCAATTAAATAATTAAATCAAATCAACAGGGCACCTCCCGTCACGATGACTGGTTGAATTAGACCCATGATACTGATACAGTCTTAGCAGAAAGTTCCATGCCTGCTGTCAACATCAGAACTATTCTCATCTACAGTACACTACCCTTTAGGCTTACACCCAGCAAGTCCCACTTTCTAAACTTACTTTTGGTCTCAACAACAACTATTTCTCTGTCGGGATCCTGTCAGACACTTATAACAACAATTGGAGCCTGTCAGTGGCTACACAAAAAAAAAACGCTTTTAGAGGACATGCATGTAGCCCCGAAGCCTCGTGTTTCAGACGGATTAGCTAAGCTAACCGCTAGCAGCTATGGGCTGGGTCAATACTGGACCAATTTCCAAGTATCATAGGGTACTGAAAATATTTTCTCAAAAGTTGAAATCTGGATGAGATGTTTTAGTTTTTTGTATCATGTAACTCTCATCACATTGCCACTCCAATGGGAGACGCTATGTGTTGCTTAGCAGTGGCAAGCTTCTGGAGATTTATTTTCTACTTGGGCAGGTGAATGCAACAGATGCTTCAAATTTATATTGAATTTCTTTATCCCTGTTTTTGACTCAGGTGCAGAGAGGCGTAAGAAAAGAGTATTATCGTGCCACGCTACTACATCACCTAAAGGTAACTGCCTGCACTCCACTCGCCCCCGGTTTTGCTAACATAGTCATTAATCTAAAGCCTCTGTATGCCTTTATCAAAGCCAAATTTCTCTTTCTATCTCTCTCTCTCTCTCTCTCACTCTCTTTCTCTTTCTCTTTCTCTTACTCTCACTCACTCTCACACTCTATCAATCTATCGATCTCATGTAAACATTTACACTTTGAGCGATGATGCTTAAATTTGATTGAACTAGACCTGAAGACCACATTGTTTTTAGTATATGCTGTATGAACTTGAAATTGTGTGTAGGCCTATTTTTTGTTTTGTCTGTCTATAAAGGATAGAATTCTTCAGAGCAGAATATACACAATAAAATTAAAGTCAGACATTGTTTGATTTACAGTTAGCGAGTGCTGCAGACATCCTGTCCTGTTCCAAAGTTCAGTAATGAAATGTCGTGAACACTCAAAACCACTTGAAGGGAGGGAAAAGTGTACATTGGGAGTCTTTGGGGACATATAACAAAGACATTTGTGAAATATAGCAATCTAAATTGGCTGTAAGGATATTTTTTCTGCAGGTGGTCTACATATAATTGAAACACGTGGGAAATATAACTTTTGAAGGGGGAAAAAAACTCCCAGATGAGACAAGTTTATAGAAAGGAAATAGTATATAAAAGCAGCAGGGAATTTGTCACTACTATCATTATTAAATTTAGAACTTTTGCCAGCAACTGATTATAATAAGACAACTTGAATGACGCATTTTTTGTCGAAATTTTGACCCTTTAAACGTAAGCCCTACTTCCCATCTGGTGAGTCTGGCCCATCACTGACTGAGCCACTCCTTGTTGTTTTCGTTGTTTCTTTTCTATTGTAGGACAGCTAAGTAGGGACAGGTGTAACTTTTATAAGCCAGTTTCTTATTTCTTGTTCACTCTTAAGTGTACCTTCCTTTCTCGACACCATCCATGGCTCTCTCTCACTCAAGAGTGTAAATTTGCTTGGGTATGTGCACCCATCATACATTTCCTGCATAGCAGTAACTCTTTGGAATTTGTCAGCACGTGTTTGCTTTTTTCAAATTTAACACACGTATTCCTTAACTAGGAGGCCCTGTTATTACCACAATAACATATTACCTATCTAATTTACCATTGTAATGGCTCATTCACCTCAAATGTATTACTAACCTCACATTAAGGGTACAGTAATGTACCCATTGAAACCAATAATCTTGTAGATTAGTTGATCATTTATTGGGGAAACCAAACTATTGGTAAAATTTGGAAAAAGGTGAAAGATCTAGTACCAAGTATTGAGTAGATAGACAATGTTTTTTTGGGTTTGACCAATGTGGGCATGAATAAAGGGAAGTATTCTCTTGTGCATTCCCATGTTCCCCTTTACAAACTTGAGATTTGTTAGAGCTCCATTTGATTTGTGATTGGTTGTTGGTCATTTTTGGTAACATACCAATTTCCAGGCCTCTAATTTACTCTGTCATTGTCCCATTTACTGACTCATTAACATGAAATGTATCATTAACCTGACATTAAGGACAATAACATGCAATGAATGAAACAGGTATTAGTAAATAACTTGAACTTTTACTAGTAATTGTTGATTTGTTCACTTGTACAACTAATAAGTGAATAAATTGCCTCAGAACATAGTTATAAGCCTAAATTACTCAATAATTTATAAGTCCAGTTCATTATTCTGAAACCACATTGGGAGGAAATATAAAGAATCAATTATTTAGTGTCATTATAATAGTACATTATTCAGATATTTACAGCTCGGTATTGGTATTTGTCTGTAAAGAAATTGTATGGTTATAGAATCTATTTAATAATTTAGGTGAAATTAATGTTAAGTCAGATAAATTTGCAGATAATTAACATGTAACTTGATCTGTACCTGCGAGTTAACAATAACAAATGTAAGATGATGCGGAAATTTACAATGCGTGTATTTCCAGTGAAATTAGCCATAATCATTAGCCTTCAATTTGCATCGGTGTCAGTTACCATAGAAACAAACTACATGTACTGTAGCTAGTGGTTCATCAAAATAGAGATATCGATAACAACATAACATACAGATTTGGTTCTGTTGTAACATGCTTTCATTCCAGGAGGACAACTAGCTAGCTTTGTAGCACTAACTCTGTTTAAAGTTTAAGTTAGTTAGATGGATAGATTGTGTATTAAACAATCTAATAAGCATTATCACCACCAAACGTCCCTCGGACGGGTGGAATGCGCCCAGACAGCGGTCACAGGAGGGGGGATATTGTCACCAAAGGGGGTTTAACGTCACAGGAGGAGGTACTAACTTGTTAACAACAAGTCTACAAAATTTCGTGAAGATTGAAGTGAAAATGAGCCCACAGTGATAGCTCAAAGTTTACACATTTTAATTTACGGAAAACTTTGCACGTGCACAACGCGCGTCAAAATTGCGCAATAAACTTGAAACTTAATACACTAACAGATCTAGTCATAGGCAACACATCTACAAAATTTCAGAACATTCAAACATAAAACAGAGCCACAGCAATGGCTCAAAGTTGGCTATTTTTGGTGATTTTTGCTAATTTTAACGATTTTTGGGTAACTTTGCGGAGCACGTGCAGGCGCGCCTTTTAAGATTTTCACTTAAAACCAAGCCTAGTGCACATTGATGACCCTTGTCCATTATA
>CABFOS010126858.1:0-15984 GCA_900660315.1 Diretmoides pauciradiatus | reverse complement strand
CTCTATTTTATTTTACTTTATTTCATTTCATTTATTTATTTATTTATTTATTTATTTATTTATTTATTTATTTATTTATTTATTTATTTATTTATTTATTCATTCATTCATTCATTCATTCATTCATTCATTCATTTATTTATTATGGTCATTATTTCTATTTTTAATCGCTTTCCTTTTGAATATATTTCCCATTTTTAACTCCTCCTTTTGTATTTTACTATTCCTGTTTTCGTGCCATCCTGTAACACATTTACTATTATTACCTTTTTCTTTGCGATTTGAGTTCAGGTAAATTAGTCTGGATGTGCTGTATCTGGAGGATATTAGTGGATGACTCAGTAAACAGGACTGGTAGAGCAAGTATGAACCAGGCGTTAGTTAATGGATGGGGGGGGGGTCCTGCACCTATCACACACACTGGCTGTATAATCCACACTGACAGCCTGAGGCGCCCTCTACAACGGTTTTCTTCGCTCAGCCCAGAGACAGTTGAGGTTTGATGGCTCCTAGGTCCTAGGTAATACTGTTAACACCCTGTGTGAGCAGCACTGCAGCCCAGTGAATGTTCTCTCTGCACAGGGCTACTGTAGGTACAGTATTGGTATTTCTGCACCAAAGCAATGCGCTCAACCGTCAGTTTTTGTTTGAATATCCTGGTGCAGAGGAAGAAAGATGTAGTGCAGGTCTTAAGCATCATTTGTAATTTATTTGTGGTGATGTTAACAACAAATACAGAAAAAAGGGAGTGACTGTAAACTGACAGTGAAGAACGACTTTTCCTTCATGCACCATATGGTCGGTGAAGCCATGTGGCAGTGTTACATGTAAAACCAATTAGGTCTGTTTCTAGGAAGCCGTCATGTCAGTGATGCCGTACTTGAACATCTGACCTCTTATGAATCGCCTGTCTCGGCTCGCTCACGTGCTCTAAGTGGTTTCTTATTCAACAGGAATTTTCTTGTTCTGGTTCACTGGGTGTGGGATTGATGCTGTGAAAACACACTCGGCACAACGGCCTCTCTCGACAAGCTAGACGAGGCTAATCGGAACGCAGCGGTCCTGCTTGATAATATCTCTACGGTTGGTTAACCCTCGTCATTCAGAGGGCTGCTCCTGGGTGTTTGACAGGTTTGCTACGTCTCTATAGTGATGGGTTATTTTTGTTTTTTGACTCCACACACATACACACCCACGCTTCACACGCGCGTACCCACATGTTTATGTATGATGTCACGTAGTTTGAGACTTAAAATGTATTGATATGGTTGCAATAAAGGTCAAAGCGTTACAAAACCAAAGGCTGTGTGCTTATTCCCCAGAGAATTATGTGCAGCAATGCATCACAGCTGCACAAAGTGCATGTAGAGTTTAGGCTCCTGTCCGTAGTATCTACAGTAGGTATGATGTGGTCATAGCCTCCAGGTGAGACGTCTCATGTAAGCATCTTTTCTGCTCGTCATTACTTCACCATTATCATTTGTCTTGTGCAAATGAATCCCAGCCCTGGGAATAGGACCAGTGATTGGCTTATTTTAAAGCATGTCTCAACCGTATACGTCTGCAGGCTATGTCATGATTAAGCCCCGGTCCCACTACCACTGACATATGGGAAGCATCAACTCTCTCAAAGTTGTCACTTCCTTCCTTTTCGTTTTCTATGCCCCTTGCCATCGCGGAGAACCGATGGCTGGGTCCATTCTTCAATGCCCTTGCCCATTACAGAGGTCACCTCAGGTCGTTACGGGGGTGGTAGGGATAGGACTGCAGATAAACTTTGGACCAAGGGCAGCCCAATACACATCCACACAAGGGCGGAAGGCCAACAGGATATGGATTGCAAAGGGTGTGTGTGTGTGTGTGCGTGTGTGGGGGGGGGTGCTCTACCTGTATTTGTACTTGATCTTTACAAGGAAGGAAAGGCTCAGTTGTAATGGCTTGTTTACACAGTTTGGAAAGCACTGCTCTTTGGATTCACATAATTGGCCTCTGACTCAATCAATCAAGGTATCAATCAGTGGTCTGCAGTTTAAGTAAACATATTAATCGTTTTAGATTTCTTCTCTCTTGATGGCGCCCCAAGAAAAGGTCAACGGCAGCTTTGAATGAGAAGATTGTGAAGAATCTCAAGTGAAGGTAGCATTTCCTTGATAAACAACAGCCTCATTACTAGAATAAACAGTACAACCATCATTAAAGGTAACGCTGCCATGCAAAGGAACAAAGAACTGCTGGGTCCTTCTATCAAAGCAGGAAACATCAGTTTATGCCGGCAATGGCTCCCGGAAGACTCTCCGTAGCGAGGTATCTGTTTCAATCAGCCAGAGTACCATTTTAGCCAGGCTCTTGATGTGTGGTTTTGAGTTTGAGATGCAGAGACTTACTGTCTCTCTACGCTGCGGTTGGTGAATGCATACTGCAGCTTGCCACAAAGGTTCAGGAGGGGCGAGAAGAGGACTGTTTCTCTTGTCTCCTTTCTTTTTTTGTGTCTGATATGTGAACATACAGCATTTCTGCAAACACATGTCTAACATGCTTGGCTGCTGAGCTGGACACAGTGATGGTTAAGAGGCACGTCTCTACAGAGCTGAATCATTCAAACTCATACCTCCGCTGACAGCACTGTATAAACTAGGAGTGGAGGGTGTTGGTTCTCTCTCTCTCCTCTTCCCTCTCTCTCTTGCAGATTGGAGAATTATGCCGCATTTACGTCATATCAGAAGAAGCAGCAGAACGGGGCTGACATCTCGCTGCTGAAACTTGGGAGTGTTCATGTGTTTAATTGGTTCGAATGCCCACATCCAAAATCTTTCTGAATTTGAAATCAACCTGCAGCAGATATTGTTGAGAGTAGTATTGTAACGTCAGCTAGTAGGTTTACCAGCAACAAGCTAAAATCTTGTTTTGTTCCAGACTGCCACCACTTCAAGTCAACATGTTTCCAGCTTTGCATGGAAAGTTCCCCGCTATGTGTTTCCAAACTGGGAAGTTGTGCTTGTTCATACTGAACAGATGCTGGGCAGTTCAGTGTGGTAAATATAAGTATGTTTTATCCTAAATTCAATTGAAAATCAGGTCATATTTCATAACATATTTCAGAATCTGAACCGCATTGTTCTTGTTTTCTTACAACAGACAGGAGTGAACCCAAGCCAGACGGATGTTTGCCTGCTGACCTTCCAAGATCATGAATGCCATGGTCGTGAATAAATTTACTTGTTTTGACCATATTTGCCATTCAAGTCTGCCAGTTAGCTCATTGAGGTCGATGAGATTACACCTTAGTAAGAGCAGCTCTGAGAAATGTGTGTAGAACTAAACCTCCGAGCTGCCTCTGTCTCACTGTTGCTGCGTAATTCCTTAAATGTGTGGCAGCTTTTGGGCAGCTGCCCCGGTGGTCCTTCACTTCTCTAATGACAGCCCCTCCCCCTTCCACTACCCTTCTCTATCCCTCTCTCCTCCGCCATTCCTCCCATCATCAGTGGATTTACAGCCCAATCACTGTTTCCATGGACTGAAGCATTTTGTGTAACAATAAAACAAGCAGGTTTCATAATGGAGGCAGTTGCAACCTGACCTTACAAGCTGGGCTGAATGTTGCATGTCAGCAGGCTGTCAGCTGCTCGGTGTGGTCAGTCAAACTGCAGGTCTTTATAAGGATCTGTGTCTCATATCCCTGCTCCACTGGGGTTGAAAGGACACCTTATAAACTAAGCTGAGGATTACGCAGCTCCACCCTTCATTACAGCAGAGAGACAGGCCACTCCAGTCATTAGACATGGCCCTGCACTACTGTAACCACACTGGGCTGGCACAGCTCACATACACCTCTTAATGGCTTTCCCAGAGAGCCCCCCCCCTGACTGGCCTGGTCTCCCGTAATAAGGGGTTTTAGTTTTTGAAAATGAAGCAGACATACCGCGCCTCCAGCTGGGCATGGTGTTATGCAGTACGGCAGAGTGAAACTGGTGATCGTAAAATGGAGTACAGTATGAGAGGTTTGGGAAGTAAAATGAGAAATGGGGTTTTTCTCAAGAACACGTCCCTGATGTATCCCCCCCCATCTTTCCCTAGTGTGGTTCTTTTTGTTTTGGGGGGGGGGTTAAGAGTTCGATTTGATTCATATCCTTTCTCCGGAGGGGTTGTGAGGTGGTCAGTAGGTCTGCGCTACGGAGAGGGATTAAACACTGTCATCACCCTCTCCTCCCCCAGAGCACAACACACTCCATCACGTCGACAGCAGGGCCCAGCCTTCCAGGACTAAAGCCTAACACATGCTGAACTGCAGAGGGACAGACAGGTAGCTCCTCTCTGATGTGCAGCGTTTGTCGGGCTGCCTCCATCCTGCCTGCATACCCTGCTAATCTATATGGTAGTATAAGACATCTCCTCTTTACCATGCAATGTATGCAAACACAGACCTCATTGAATTGCCTTATAGTGTTTTCTCTGTAAATCCTCGAAAGCTGCTATATTGAGATCATGTTAGTAATAGTATATAAAGAGACTAAATCAAAGTGTATTGAACCAACCAGGCTGTGGTAATTGCTGTATGGCCCCTGGTTTGCTGTAATTGCATTTCTTTCCATGTGACCACCGACGTGTGAAGAGTTGAAGCCAAGCACGAATCCCAAGGAAATTAGTTACCATATTGTTCACATCGTTCGTATGTAAATAATTCTTTCACCAAGACAATTACAGACCACAGCTGTATTAGGGCATAATAATTGTGCGGTGGTATGGACATTGACATCTTCCACGTGTGCATCATATTCAATTCAAAGAGGTTTAAAGGTATAAAAGATGTGATTTTCTTCTTCCTTTTTAAAGGAAATGAAAAGTAAGTGACCTCAAACTCAGTTGATCAAGTTCTTTGTAGTATCAGAGCTGCATTTCTCAGACTTGGAAGCAATCTTTTTCATTTGTGCTCCCTCTGGACAGTAAAGCCAAACTTGAATCCAACACACACACAAATACACACCCAGAATCCACAATCCATACACTCTGTCCACTGGGCCATAAAAGTCCACTTTCTCTGCGTTGTTTGGACCATGTCCCGGACCCTTATTTCCCCCCACACTAAAACCTATTGTTCGCATTCATAAGGTTGACACTGAGTGACTAAAAGAAATCGGAGTTGAACATGAAGAAAGAAAGACAGAAACGTTGGATCTTACTTTATGTCATAACTCCAAATGTCAGGAGAGCAAAAAAATGTAAGCACAGTTCGGGTCGGATCGGGATGCTGCAATGGGGCGAATGCAATGTGATTGATTTTGATCTTTCCAAGTTATGAGTAATCAGACAGTTTCTTCTTTCACAGTGAAAGAAAAAAAGATGTGAAGAGAAAAAAAAGGAAAGCAGGGTAGGAGAGGAGAGGAAGAATAAGAAGCAGGAGTGCTCATGCATGTCCAAAGCTTTTACCCTTCTGTTTAAATGTCACAGACAACATCCACCCATCGCCTCAGTCAGGGCAGTATCTGCTGCAGCCACGTGTCAACGAAAAGGCATTTAATTTTGAATATTAACACCTTGAATAATGACTGCTAATATCCTGGGTATTATTCCACTGTTGAGATAGGCTATGTTTTGAACCTGTCCTTCTGCTTTTAATGGAAGCAAAGCCCCGCAAAATGAGCTCCTCTCCTCCTCCCTCAGATCCGAGTCCAAAAGCCAACAACTCTCCTCTGGCCATGTTTTCATTTCACACAGTTGAAGGTTATGAGAAAAAAAAGACGGAGACGCAGAGGAAGTGTCTCCTGCGGCCGAAGGTATGAATTTGACATGAACCAGGTTTAGTTGAGGTTTAGCACTTGTCACCACTGGCTGCATGTTGGCCTGTCTGCCACTTTTATAAGCCAATTATATAAACTTACAGTTTAAAAGGAAAAACACTGAACGGGTTTAACACGGTTTCTCCTCCTCGCCGGGTGTCTGGAAATTTCTGTGGCTCTCATAAAGCGGTCGAACACTGAAATGTTTCTCTTAAAACGGCTTAAGACTGTAGAGGTTTCTGGGGTGATATACAATCCATTTCACCATGCATTTTTCCATTATGCATGGCCAGTATACGCAAGGGTGGCAGACGTTTTAAATAGAATAGAAAATCTGGTAACAATTCACTTTTTGTCTTGTGTGATACATAGAAGATTACAAGCCTATGAAAAACATAGATCAACTTTCTCACAATCATCAGAAAAGTACATTCAATTTAATTAAATCTACACTTGATTTTAATCATTATCATGCAATCACAACATGCTTGTACTGTAATGCGCTTATGATGCCTTATGAGCTCCACTTCTTCAAGTAAAGTTTTACTGAATATTTTGTGTCTTTGCCTTGTGAGATGCATCAAGCCTGTCACAAACCCACAGGTAACTAGTATTGACCTCTTCATTGTCTTCGTCTGCAGCCGCTGGCCTGTTAGTAACTGATCCTGTTTGGCCGGTATTGACCCTCCATTCAGACAACTCTCTCCCCCCTCAGAAGTACGGCACTCTATTGATCTCATTCTTTAAGTGTTGCCATAAATTCCCCCCTCATTAGTTTTAGTTCCATCCATCCCATGATTCATCTGGACAGTTCTCCTCAGAGCAAGAAATGTCCGCTCTCCTCTGTGTCATCTTTCTCCCGACCTCCATCCATCCCTCCCACTCCCCGTGTTCTCTCCTCCCTTATTACCGCTCCATCAGCCGCTCTCTTTTTCCACTCTTTCAATCACCCTCTCCGTCTGTAATAAGTGTGGTGCTTCCTGGATTCCTGCAGTACACAGTGCTACTCGGGGAGAGATTGAATTCATCCTTAATTTGGTTTTGAGCGTTTTTATCTGCTTGTTTGTTTGAAGTGTGCAATGTACTCACTAAATAACTGTATGATGCTTAAAGGGGAATAGTCAGTTTACAGTAAACAAGCTTACAGAAAAAAACCCTCTCTGTGGAGTTAGAGCACTGCCTAATGCACTACAGTAGACTGTTAGCTTGCATAGACGCCAGATAGCCACACAGGGCAATGTAATGAGTACCATTAAGTCAAGATTGAAAGAGATTGAAACCAGATTGAAGAGCAATTGAAAGTCAATTTAGTGAACTTTTCTTTGCAGGTTCAAACAAATGCAAATGCAAAAAAATTCCAATTACTATTTGACCCACAGAACAGCGGAGTCAGCAGTGGCCTAACACCCCAGCAATGCCAACTTTGTCAGCTATGGTTTCATGCTCATATCACGTATCCCATGATTGCTCTCTCATCTCCTCAGCCTCACAGCTTCTCAGATGTCATGTGATCGCGGCGCCGTGGGTTCAACTCCCAGGTGAGAGCATGGGAATCCGCCTGAATCCCTTTTTGCCAGAGCGTTCGGGGCTCTGAAGCGTGAAATGCCGGACACACAAATCACTGTGGGTGAAGCCATACGCGGGGGGCTTAGATCTAACGACGGCAATAGCAGCGTTGGTCCGGAGCCAGATTTGGAAAAGGCTCCATCTCACCAAAGCTGTTACTGTAGATGAATGTGTGCATTTTGAAAGCTTCGGCGAGCAGATGAATATCCCCACAGGGATTTCCAGTCAGCTTTTCTACCCTCGGGGAAAGAATCCCCTTGGTGCGTCGCAGGGAAGAAAGTGGGGTTTCATGCTGCACTAAGAACTAGTGAATCATAAATCTGCAGCACCGTCTAGCAGTGATTACACCTCAGTGAATGCATGTGTTTTTGAGTGTGTGTGTTCGCTCACATACGTACGCGTGTGATCTAGCAGAAACAGATTGGCAGATTTAATCAGACGTTCAAAAACTACCACAGCTTGTGCAGTACGTTTTGATTAAAAAGCCTGTGCATCACTGTAAGGAGCCTCACCCACCTCCATGGCAGCCAGTTAGCTGATTAATACCCCAGAGGACCCTAAATCCAATGGTCAGCGCACTACTACTGCTCTTACCGCTGTCTGGGGGAATGAAAGGGGAGGGGTGGTCGCCGGAGGGGAAATGAGGGTGGATAGAGATCTAGACGGGGTACTACAATAAATCACTATGCATTGCCCCATTCACAACATGTGTCACTCTCCCCCCAGCACCGCAGCGACACACATCCACCTCATTAGGTACATTAATCCAGTCCTGTGGCCTTACTGCCCCTTGTATGGATCTATTTCATTAGGCAGCTGATTTAGTGCTTGGGGTCATTACGTTGAAGTGACACGTGTATATCCTCAGAGGTCAAGGAAGGATTTTCCTGATAAAGAGTATTGCTCAGTGTTGTGTTTAAGGACTTGACATCCACAGTATGGTGTGTATAATGAGAATGCAGCACCAATCGCGGGACACTAGCCTGCTAAATGAGGATCCAACATTTAAATGTCAATGAGTATTTAATCTGTTATTTGGTTTTGCACCAAGGTGTTCTTGGATAAGGTCACATGGAGTTTAATGAAGTGTTGCTATGTTCAGTGTGTGGTTAGTGGGCTGCACTTAACATTAAATGCATTCTTTGACATGAAATGATTCCAGTGAATGAGGAAATCAGCAGCACAGTAGGCAAGATGCAAAAGATTATCAAATGCAGCAACATGATAAGCCATGGAGTTACTTCAGAGTATCGGGAGCCAGCTGATGTTAGAAAAAAAGTAGTTTACTTAACAAAAGGCAAAAGATGAGAAGTGTCCAAACCTGACACCAGAATCTCATTGGGGTAAATAGGGCGTCTCAGTCTGGGGGGGATGGGACGCTCATCTTTGTTGCAGCCCCACTTTAGGCTGAGAGCTGAGAGATGGGTGCATTGTGCAGCTTTAATGATATTTTGGACTAGTGCGGTCAATGTTATTCGTCAAGTACTTCGTTAGCTGCCATTCTTGGCAGTATCCAGGGGCTTTGGATATACTCTTTTCTCTTTGTCTAGCTCGCAGACTAAACACTCCCCTCTGTTTCCATCGTTACCATCAAGAAACTATTTTATGGGACACTCTAATCCACCATAATATCCCTGTCAAATAAATATTTTATGTTGCTGATATAACACCACACCTGAGCAGTTTTTTTAATTGGAGTTTATATACTTAGTGCTTTGAGTCTCCAGTGAACCTCTCTTTAAATTGTATACTTAATTTTAATAAGACAGGTGAGGTTGGTGGTCTAAATAAAAGAGCTGCCTGACAGCTGCCTGAATCCTCTGCCCTTTACACGCCAAGTCCCCCAGCACCCAGTCCCGCCCTGATCCCGTTCACTAACATCTCCATTTACCAGTGCACAGTGTGATTTCATTACATGAGGCTTAATTGTGTTCACAGCGTCTCAATATGCTCTGGTAGAAACAATGACATTAGATGGGGCGGAGGGAAACGGAGAAGATGGGAATGGCCGCGGGGACGTGGGGCAGAGGAGATGTCAAAGCTTTTATTCACTGGCTTTTAAAAAGCTTTCTATTCCACACCACTGCACTTCCCCCTCCGCGGGGCTGAGAGCATGTCTGCACTGAGAAAATAGCCCTCCAGTCTCAGCGTCTCCTCACAAACAAACCACAGCAGCGAAACAAGCTGTATTCTCCCATTTACAGGGGTGACTGGGGAAAAAGGAGATAGAGGCAGATTGTTAAGCCGATGTTAGTGGATGCTCATCAAGACACACGGTGGAATGTATATTCTACTGAAGTGAAATAACAAGGAGAAACAGGCTGCCAGGAAATGGAGAATGG
The DNA here is from genome assembly GCA_900660315.1 of Diretmoides pauciradiatus. Classification (NCBI taxonomy): domain Eukaryota; kingdom Metazoa; phylum Chordata; class Actinopteri; order Trachichthyiformes; family Diretmidae; genus Diretmoides; species Diretmoides pauciradiatus. The sequence continues at coordinate 6,302 of CABFOS010126858.1, read as the reverse complement.
ACCCGGAAACTAGAAGGGAGACGGGAGAAAACGGGCTGAGAAAACAAAACCAATCAGAGTAGTGAAGCGTGGATGCAGAGTGAAGTAAATCTGAGTTGCAGCTACAGCATCTCTCGACTTTAAAACTTTTGATTATGTTCTAAACTTTCTTGGAAGCTGGTGCCTATTTATTAACTATTACAGCTTACTTTTCATGTATAATCAATTTGGACAGCTGCGAAATATAACAGAGGGAGCAGGAGGTGGTAGAGACCTCACAGTGAGGTGGAGGGGAACTCCGTATGCTCCTGGTATTTCTAGGCCTGTCTGTGGATGACACCTGACATGGCTTGGGTTCTCGCCTCCACACCCCCTCCCGACTGGAGCCGAAACACCTGCTGTGACTGTGTGGAGTTTTGTTCACATGTCAGCCGTTGGTAGTGTCAGGGGTCATCTCTCAATCCACCTACCCACCGCTGTTTAACCTGTCACGGCACAGCAGAGGCTGATGTCCCGATAATTTACGCCAGAAAACGTTCCGGGAGGACGTGACCCGTCTCTGTGTTGAAAGTCATCTGGTGTGTTTACACAGTACGGTAGACTGTGCATGCGTGTACCAGCCTTGCTTTATGTGCAACTGTACAACAGAGGGAAAGGAGTGTCTTTGAGGACTCAGGATTTTCAAAGTAAAAGGGAAAGGAGTTTCTATGAGGACTTTTTAACCCTTTGATGCAAAAGCTCTGCATCCTCCTTCTAATGCACAACATGGGTCAAAAATGACCTGTATTCACTTCCTATGTTATTTCATGAAGTGTGTTTCTTTGCTAGATCTTTTGAAATCAATTTATTTCATCACTTAATATTCCACATATTCATTAAATATCTTGTTGATTACCACAAATCATTACTTTCCTTTTTCCTTTCTTACTCTATGAACAGACGTAGTTTTTGTATTTCTACATCAATTTTACTGCACACAGATACAATGTCAGCCTTATTTTACAATTGTTTTACCTCAGGAAATATTTGATATCTGGTGAAAGATAACTGTAGATCATATTTGAACATTACTTGACCTTGATCCTGTACAATACTATTAGCAAGCTAATTGTTGACAAATTTTATTTTAATTATCTATTTCAAAAAGTAAAAAAGGGAAAATGAAAATGAATGAATGAATGAATGAAAGTTTTTATTTCAGTACATTAAGAACTGAAAGGGTGTAGGTGGAAGCAATGCTTATTTTTTCCTACCCCTTGCACATTACAAATCATAATTGTCACAACAATAGATAAAAGGAAACAATAAAGTACAAAACTAAGACAAATCTGAAAATAATAAACTAAACATCCATACAATAATGAGACATACTATATTTTTTATAAAGTTTTTGAAGACTGAATGGTGTATTGCACAATCTGATATTTTCGGGACAGCTGTTCCAAATTTTAACCCCTTTTACAGAGACACAGTGAGTTTTAACAGTAGTTCTAGTCTTTGGTTTCTCAAATAATAATACTCCTCTCAGATCAATATAGATCAATCAGATCAAAACACGGATTTGTGATTATCTAAAACAAGTTAATTGAGGAATAACTGGAATATTGAATGATGAAATTCATTCATGGCAAAGATATAGAAAATCAAAACTCACTTTTGACCCATGTTGTGCATCAAAGTTAAAGCACCGTTTTAGCATTTGGGTCTAGATTTGGACAAACAATAACAACTTCTAAATCCTCAAACAGCCACTGCAGCATTTCTGCTAATAAGCTCTTAAATACCATTCGTGGAGGTACACTGCTCTCCGGTCGGCAGTAAAAACAAGAATCTCCCTCCAAACCAGTTGAAAGGCCTGTGGTTAGCCAATAGCTTTGATTGCTCCTAACCCTAACCCATCTACAAATGTTGTGAAACTGAGTTTAAGTTTATGATTTAGAAACTATTTCATTGTGGTTGCATCCAGCAGTTTCAGAGTGCTGTATCTGGGATGAGAAGAGTCGATTCACTGTGCTACTTAAGGTTTTAAAATTTAATGACGGTTTTAATTTGAAAGGTAGTGAAGCAAATGGGTCCACAACTCCTTTAAGTCACGGTGAGAATGCAGCCTGCGGAGATCAGGGTCTCGCTTAGGGAGGATGGGACGCTCTTCTCTGCTGCAGCCCCACTTTGTGATTTAGGCTGATGAGACAAGTCGGGGGGTTTTTACATAAAAGATGTGCAGCTTTAAACACTCAACCCTCTCAACACTCAATCTATCACATTGCTGCAGCTCTTACTCTATCCATTACACCATGAGAGAAAATGCATCCCGTAGCCGTAGTGGACCTTGAGAAGGGGTCGACGGTGGAAGGAGGTGAAAGTGAAGATGTTATCAAAGGCGTCGTGCGGAGGAGAACATCTGCCATCTGTGAACAGAGGTACATATCACTGCTGTCGACAGTAGTCACTGGGAGGCAGGGAAGGCAGAACTGCAGAATATGGCACCTGGAATACAAGCTACAGGTGGACATGGTGGAGGCTGGATGTTATTGGAAAGGATAACCGTGGTGAATCTCTACAGTAATGGAGACAACATAGAATCCCAGAATGCATTTGATTGGAAGATTTTGTACGAGTGTTTTCCCTGGATTTGGCTTAGTTGCAGACAATTAAAGTTCATCACTCTACACATCCATTGACCTTTCCCTTTTCCACTCATCAAGAATATCTGTGGCTTCCTAATTATAGACCCACTGCCGACAAATGGCCGAGCAACTCCAAAGATTAGACAGATGAAGTCCAGAGTTTACACAACTAATGAGCTGAACTTTGCTATCATCCAGCTCATTATACTGTGCGTACCTTTCTCCACACTTCGTTGTAACGCTGCACCAGTGCAGGAGAAAAATCTGGAAGTGAACCTGATCATGGTGGCATAGAGGAGAAAAATGCTTCTTTAGTGGTCCAGGGGCGGGGCTTACAGATGCTTGTGAGGGATATCTTGAGTACGCGTTTTTTAATTTAAAATTAGCCCAGGCAATTCTCCTGGACAGCCCTGCATCCAAGGACCCATGTGAGGTATCTGTTTGATGCTTTTGATGCATTTACTCACCTCTTTCAGCAGGCGTACTTATAAATGAGTCACCTCATCTTTCACATTGAAGAGAAGCTCTATGAGCCTCATTGTGAAATCTGGGCCTACAGCACTCTCTGCACAATGTGAGTCTTTAGTACATTAAGCTACCCAACTCTGCACACAGACACATTTAAACCTTGACAGTATCGTATTAGTGTTATCATGATAGTGTGCATTAGCAGTGCATTATGTCGCTCCTAGTGCGTAATGTTTTTGTAGTTGGTACTGAATACAAATGAAGTTCAAGTAGCTTGCTGGGAGAGTGGTGGGCAGCTTCTCAGTCACTTCCTCCATCTTAACACACTCTCCTGCTTACCTTGAGTTTCCCAAGCACCTGGAGTTGTACTAAAAATGTATTACAACCTAAATTCCCAAGCAATTGTCCTTTCCCACGTTGCCCTGTGATGCTTTTACTTCTATTATTTGAATGTTATTCCCACCTACGTGGCACTTAACAATGCTTTCTCAGAAACTCGAGATTTGAATGCAATTACTTTGCAGATTCTGATTGGCTGTGTGGTTAATTAACACATTTTTTGAGGGTTCTTGATTCGGCCCAGTGTTGGTTTAATCTCACCTCCACGACCCTTGAAATAAGTATCCGTGGCTCATGAATATCCTGTAGGAGGCTTCAGACCCTATGCCAACAATACCCTATAAACCTAACAAGGGCTCATTTAGTTAATCTGCTCATATACTCACAGTGCGGTAATGCAGTTTTAATGGCTCTTGCTGCAGAAAGTGCAATGTAATTGCGTATGTGTTGTGCTGTTTACTGTGCGCCTGGGTATTTCAGCACTAGTTAACATATTTAGTGCCATAGAGGAGAGTATCTATATCATCGATGCAGTCGATGGTGGCTTTGCTTCGGTCAGACAACCTCTCAGACCCACTAATTAGATAAACTGGGTTTGTTTGGGTTGCCCATTGTCACGCTTCCACTGACATACAGCACATGCACGATGCACACACACACACACACTTGGCCACACACAATAGCGCCACTCCCCTGCCATCATCAGAGGTAGTTGCTAGACTCCAAACGCAGAGGTGGTTCATTATCACACGAGAGAGAGAGAGAGAGAGAGGGAGTGCAAAAAGCAATGGAGGGGAGGAAAGTTGGAAGTCCAATATAATGCAATTTAGTAGGAGCTCTTCCATAAAGACATAATGGGAGTGGATCCACGTGGGTCGACAGCACAGTTGCATCTGCAAATTCCCACGATCCCTGAGCTCAGTAGAAACCAATTGTCTGGCGGTCAGTCAAGTGGTACTCAAGTTAGGGTTAGATGGATGCACCTTCTTAGCTTGCAAATTCTCTGTTTTCTTCCAGGGGGATAGAAAAAACACTGGGTCTATTCATTTTACCATTGCTCAGATGACGTTTGGTGTTCGTGGGTCAATAGGGAAATAATATATTCGCCGGGTAATGCGGTCTCTGATGAGTGGTCCAAGACAGGAAACAGCTTTTCCAAGGATTACACCGACATTGGCTCGCACATGCATACATTGTGGTTAGGCTTTTCTTGTGATATCAGATTACAGTGCTATGTTGTCCAACTGTGCTAGCTTGATGTTTATGGCCAGTGCTTCACAGTTTACCCATGCAATTACAAACAAATGCTGCCGTCAGTGCTTTGTAGTCATCCCATTTGGAAACCATTAGATTGCACTCTGTAAAGGAGAGCCAGTAACAGTGCCCAAGACGACTGGCAAACTTTAACGGTGTCTTAACAGAACACGTGTTCATTGACAGTCTTCATTTATAGATCGGCTTGTTACAGTATGCTGCAGTGAAGCGCATTGCACCATGGCCCGTCTTCATTAGTTCTCATGCAGTATCAACATCGGAGGTTTTGCTGATCAGACCGGTGGGTTCAGGGCGGCTCCGCTGGGTAACGCGAAGGTTGGGGGGTTTAGTTTCACACCCTGGTTTTTACTCCGAGAGGCCAGGAAGGGAAAAGAAGAACTTGCAGGGCTGATCGGATCCAGTGACGCTTTAGGAAAACATGGTGTGAAAATGGATGGGAACACTAACCTTTCCAGACAGATGTGATGATAAGCCTTCAAGAGGACAGGCTTCAGGCTGTGAGGCTGTTTTTCTGAGAGAAGGCAGAGGTAATGGAGGGGAAATATAAAGAAAATTGCAGGGGGAAAAGAAGAAGAAACAAAGGAACAAGAGGGAAAGTAAGGGAAGACTGTCTCTCTCGTGCTTCCTGTTCTGTCTTGGTTGCAGTTAGTCATATTCTCTTTCTCTTTCTCAGCAGACTTTTCCCTTCATCCATCCCCCTAAATTAGCAGCTGTCAGACCCCCTCGCTCTGCGGCGCTGATTGATCACCTCATCTGGGAGTTAACATGACACACTTTGTGTCAAGTTTTCAGACTGCTCATTCCCTATTCTGCCCTCTTCACTCAATACCTTGAGCAGGGACGGCTGGTATAAATGGGTTAAGACGGCTGAGCCCTTCCTATCTTTTACAATAAAGATGAGAAAATTATTCTTAAAACCCTTAGAACAGATTGTTTAAAATTTACTGGAACCTAGAGCAGCAACAGCATCAAATAATCACAAGAAAAACACAGGATATATCTGAATGGGCTTATTTTTACAGCCCAAACACAGTATCATCAGCTTCCACTCATCTTCGTTGTGTAGTGAGTGACAGGTGTCGTGACACGTCGCCTTGATTTGCTGATCATTTGGGCTAAATTCATGCAGCGCCCAGTCCACTGACCTTTGACCAATGAGTTACCGTAGCATGAATGAGCATGAGTATTTACTGCTAGTTCAGTTAGTTTTGGCCATAGAGTGATAATAATATAATATTGTAGTGACCACTCACTAGCAGTACAGTTGCATGTTTCAGCTGATTAGAATTCACGGCGATCCCGCCCTTGTTAATGCACTGGTAGATTTGTTTTGCACTACATTACCCATGTCCCTTAGCGGGTCATGACATCATGGACAAGGGACGAGTGGGGAAGAGCGGGAGAGTTATTATTATGTAATGCCGAGATTGGAATAAAGAACAGAGTTTTTTCTCTCTCAACAAAAAGCCTCTATCATCCTTTTCTTGTTCCTCCAAACTTCTACATTGGTGACCCCGACTTTCTCTAGGACGTTTCCAGAGTTAACTGAACATGGCAACTGACGCAATTTCACTCAAGTTGCCCCGAATTTTGGGAACAGAATGCCAACGCATG
>CABFOS010126855.1:0-10265 GCA_900660315.1 Diretmoides pauciradiatus | reverse complement strand
AAAAACGCCAAAAAAAAAAAAAAAAACGCATTAAAAAAAGTTGCAACACATTAAAAAAGTGACAACACATTAAAAAAGGTGACATCAAAAAAGTGACAACACATAAAAAAGTGACAACACATCGATAAAAGTGACATCAAAAAAGTGACATAAAAAAAGTGACAACACATCAAAAAAGTGACAACACATCGATAAAAGTGACATCAAAAAAGTGGTATCAAAAAAGTGACATAAAAAAAGTGACAACACATCAAAAAAAGTGAAAAAAACACAACACAAATCAGCCACATCACAAAAAAACACAAAAACATACACTCTTCATCTTCTCTATCTGTGCCTACCACTCTTCAGAGCAGCAGTATGACCACAGCAGAGTCAACATGGACAACAAAGCTCTTCAGCTGGAGAAAATGGAACAGGAGAGGAAAAAAGCAGCAGCTCTCGCTACTAAAGACTACAACCTGTCCAAGGTGAGACGTTCTCCTGCCTGCTAATCTTTTCTTCTCATATTGACAGTCTCTTGTCAGTTAGACAGCGGTTAAACTTGCTTTGAGATAATAGAAGGTAAAGATACTTTGTCTAAGGTCAAGATCAAACGTTTGGTTGTTTTAACCAGAAGTACTTACTTTGCCTACACTCATTCTCAAATTCCTGTTGAAAAGTCCACAGTAAACACCCTGCATTCATGTTCTATCTTGTACAGATGGGTTCAATATAATGCACTTCTGTGTGACACATTATTGCCTATAACTACACCTTTGATGACCCTGGTATTTTTCTTGGATCGGGGGTGGGGTCCCAGTGGGCAGAGACTGAGGAGAGGCGTCGTCAGCAGCAGGAACGTAATGAGGCGGACAACCAAGCAGACATCCTGAACCACCTGCAGGGAGAAGTGGTTGGAGAACACGCCACCCTGGGTGTGCTGGGAGTGCCCAGTCTTTGGCCCAGCAACGATAAGAGGGTTCCACCCCAGAACCTGCAGCAGATCATCCAGTTCCAGAAGTATCAAGCAGAGGAGAAGACGGTATAACGGGAACAAATCACAGTTGCACAATACTAAAACATACAGGTCACTAGGAGTGTGGGGAAATACCGATACAGCATAGTATCGCGATACTTTCTTTCGCAATACAATATCGATACAGTAATGCCAAATATCGATATTTTATCTATTTTTATGCACATTATAAAACCTATTTTTTCTTCATTTTGTAGCTGGAGCGTTAAAAGTGTTAAAACAACTGCGCTGTGACAGATCGGAAGTTAGAAGTGTAATTTTTATTTTATTTTACTTAAAATAATTGTGATATATCGCAACAAATTTAATCACAATACTTAATGTATCGCAAAAATAATATCGTATCGTGAAGTCTCAGGTGATTCCCACCCCTACAGTACATACATTATTTTTCCTCACTAAAAAGGAAGTGTGTGTCAAGCCGTTAGCTGCTGGTGTGTGTGTGTGTGTGTGTGTGTCGTCTGCAGAGGATTGAGTTGGAAAAGAAGCGGGAAGACGAGCAGCAGGAGCGTTTCCGTTCGGTCTCGGCTCGTACAGCTCTGCTACTAGAGAGGCAGCAGGCAAGACTCAACAAGCAACTGAGACGAGACTTGGACAGCGTCAACGTCAAACTGGCAGAAGCTCAGAAGCAACAGTAACTCGGTCTACTTGATATAGAACACACACATACATAAACATATTCTCCATCCCTCATTCAAATTGTTCTCACGCACGCTTCATTAACGGGTGTTATCTTTTCATTGAAGGAACCAGGCCCTTGAAAAGGAGGCCACCCACAACCTCGACAGCTTCCTCTCCAGATTCAATACCAGCGGCCGATGACTGGATCATTATAAGTGAATTGTTACATTGGAAAAAACACAAAATAAACCACAATGTGAACTTATTTATTTTCTGTTGTTTTTACATCTCAAACTTTTTTTGCAGCTCACACAATGACCATATATTCTCTGTGGATTAACATTTGTGCTTATCAAACTTTTCTTTTCAGCCTGATGAGAGACGCCATATATTTTTTGGAGTGTGATAGTTCATTTAATCTATGATACCATGAACAGCTCCATTCAATGCTGCAGTACATTCCATCCCGTGTGTTCCCTAGAGACAAAATCTAGCGCCGCTCCTTTGACAGTTACTGGGAAACGTTTGTTGCCGAATCAATGAATGACTGTTGGACCTTTTACATGCAGCTGAGTTTCATTGTTGGGCAGTTGAACCAGCAAATGGGCCTATACAGTACATACTCGTTGCATTACATTACCATTACAGTCACTTAGCAGACGCTCTTATCCAAAGCGACTTAGGTAGTCATCACTCTGTAACTGTCATTTTGTTAAGAATTAAAGGAATTGTGTGCTGATGTGAAATGTCTTGGCTCCATCTTTGAGCTGTTCATGTTCACAAATTTACATTCAATGACACGTAATCACAGGATTCTGCTGTTGTTAACAACTGAACATTTTTGTTTCAAAGAGTTTATAAAATGTGCCTACAGTAAATGATCAGTGGTCATGCACATTTTATAAACTGCTCCCTTATATATCCACGATAGCTGTAATGTAGCAATAAATGAAAGATACAGTCAATCTATGTATGTATTAATTCAAGTCTAGACATGATTTAAAAAACCCTAATCTACTTTCTATCCCTTCACAACACACGTTTTGTTTTCATACTCAATCAACAAAAGCTACCTATTATAATTTCACATCACACCAGTACTGGTAAATAACATACTACACACATTGTTATTGTTCACAGTAATACAGGTAAACCTGAATTCTCCCATTAAAGTGCAAATACAAGCCAATAAAAAACGTGAAATAATAAAATGCTTGTTCCAATGAAAGTTAAGTAATGACCCTCCATTCTGTGGGTTAGCGATCCTCTCCCAACTGATCGCACCTATGGCTGTATACAACAATCCCACTGATAACTGGCTTTGTTTTGCCCTACATGTATGTTTACATAGGCTTGCTTGCTTATGAAGCAGCTTTCCCATGTCCATTCATAATTATGATATACCATGGCAACATGAAGGCACATTCATGTCTATAATGTCTGGACGGTCTACAGAGAACATTAGAACGATGCTCTCTCTAAAAGGAGTTTTCAGAGACAAACTTAAACCATCTTTTCTGCCACAGAGCCAAAGCTTCCTCTTGTTGCTTTGGAGACAGAGAGCTGTACCTGCAAAACAGAAGGGGAAGTGTGAGAGAGCAGCCATGTCAGACATGCACACACACAAACACATCCAACTCTCTTGAGCTCTCAGCTGAGCCTCACCTAATAGAGTTCATGGCCAGCTCTTTGAGAGAGCCTATATTGGCGCTCATCCCCCCAAAGCCCACAAACGCCTCGTAGAAGTCATAGGAGAGGCCGGAGGCACCGAACATGGCGGGGTCGTCAGAACTGATCACCATTGGGTGGCCCTCTGACATCAGCGCAGCTGCAGGATGGTTTCGCATATCTGAGACCAGCTTCAGCACCTGAATCATGATAAAGATTTGACTTGTTTACAAGCTGTTACTTCAATTACAGCTTACCCGTTTTATATAAGTCATATTATACATTGATACTCACCTATATATTACTCATAAGCCGAAGCGTTTACGCACTTACACTGTAGGTATATACTGTGATATTCTAATATGAATTAGTTTACAGTGTGATATGACATGACCAGTGCACTAGTAGCTGGGTAACAATGGCACATGGAAATAATCAAAGTAAGCCAATATACTGATATCATCTGAATTGAACATTTAAAGTTCTTTGTAAACAAAAGATAACTGCGTACCTGGTTGGAGATGGGGCACACCTCCACAGCCACCCCACTCTTCCTGGATAGATTCTTAGCCACTGGGTGGCGGAGTAGAGCAAATCCGTGACCAATACGTGAAGTGTTGAACAACAGCGCATCCAGCAGGTTCTGGTCCACCTCTGTGCCCTCAAGATCTACCAATACATTCATGTTATTCTAACAAATAGACAAATGGATCTCAAATGATTGTAACTCGGGATCCAAAAGAGAGTTTAAGGTTCTTAAAACTAAAATACTATAGGGCCATCTAAATGAGACTATACAACATGAAATGGATATTAAAAACTGAATACAACATTATACATCAGGGGTTAATCTCACCAGTCTCTCCTGCATGAAAGAAGAAAGGAAGAGTGACCCCTCTCTCTGCTGGTAATGACAAGGCCTCTCTGAAGTACCACAAGGGTTTGCCACTGTCCTCACGGCCCACCTACACATACAAACACATACCCAACGCTTTTCCAACTAACAGAGAAATCACACCATTGCCACCGATTTTGTAATAAAATTCTGTATGTTTTGTTTTCCTTCATTCTGGTGCAGTTGTGACGACAGTAAGTATGACTCACCTCTACTATTGCTGCTGTTAGTACCATTACTACAACTATTACTACCATAACTAATGCTGCCTCTCACCAGGTCAAAACCAGCCATGATCTCTGGGAAGTCTCTCTGTAGCGCCATCGCCTCCTCCACTGCCCTGGTCATCATGGAGGCATTTATTCCCCTGAAGCACACACACACACACCAAACATACACCAATAAATATATGGTGTAAACTCTGACAATGAGTCACCAAGCAGTGTGAAATCGTTGGGAAATACTGAAGGGTGTTTAGTCCGAGCGTTGTGGTTGAGGTCACCTGTGGACTGAGAAGATGACCCTTGCTCCATAGAAGTCTGGGTGCTCTGCCATGAACTGTCTGGTGACCTCCTGGTAGGTCTTCAGAGTCCAGGCTCTGTCGTGTCTGCTGCCATCCAGCTCATAAGTCTGAGTAGCAAAAAAACACAATACTGATCACACCTAACTAAAGAAATGGTGAGAAATTCCGGCACTGAACACATGAAACACAAGAGAGGACACCGCACGTGTAAACGCATACAAGTACTGCACGCACACAAGTTTACCTCTGGGAGTAAAGCCCGCAGTTCCAGATACATGACGTTGTCTGTGTAGAATTGCGTGAGGCCTTGGTAGTAATAGTCTCTGAACACGGGGGCATGTGTGACCAGACCCCAGACTACGATGAAGGCTTGCTCAAACCTCCTCCATACCACATCCTGGCTGGGGTAGGCTGAGTCTGGATCCTCAGTGAAGAGGGTCAGGTTGCCCATGATGCTGGGTGCACAGAGGGAAAGCAGCGTTCATTTCGTTAACGAAAACTATGACAAAAAATGCTCATCAAACAACCTTTTTTCAAGACGAGACGTTGATGAGCTAAAAATAGAACTTTGATAATAAAAACTATGATGAAATGTGTGTTTTGTTTTCGTTAACGAGACGAGACTAAAATGTTAGTGGTGGCTATTGGACATTGAAAATGCATGATACTTTCCCCCAATTGTGCATCTAGACTGTCAAAAGCAATGCAGCCCTGTCATTGGTTGAATTGGTGGAGGGGGCGTGTGCAGATTGTCTCAGTCCTGACTATTGTTCTACTGCATAAAGTTGGAGGTTTGGTCAGGTCGTTGCTTTATGAATTTCAACACTTGATACTGTCACCTTGATTCCAATTCCCAATTCCTGTATTAACCTGATTGAATTAGTTTAAAGAGAGAAAACATCTTGACTAAAAGTTGACTTAAATGTAATGACTTTTCGTCAACCACTGGACTAAAACTATGAAGGATAAAAATGACTAAAATGTGACTAAAGTTTTCGTCTAAAGACTAAGACTAAATCTAAAATAGCTGCCAAAATTAACACTGCTGGAAAAAGATGTTTGTTTGTGACCGTGAATATTAGATTAAGTTGTATAGTACAATACAATATCCTGTGCTGCTTGTGTCTTTTTGTTCCACCTCTCTTGGACATGGACACATGCAGTGGAACATATGTAAATAAAAGAGAACGCAGATAGAACATAAAGAATTCAAAGTTTGCGACTGCCACAAAGAAGAGAGTGATATTATAGATGGATATAATGTGTAAGCAGGAATGATTAGTGGTCTGCTTTCTATTCTATTCTTTGAATTGACCAAATATTTGTACTCTCCGAACTACAGTAAAATAAAAGGTTACCTGTCGTCTAGATCTGTTGTATTGACCATCTTGGCGCGGAGGCTTTCCAGCAGCGTCCAGGGAGAACAGTGTGGCAGAGGTTTGGGCAAACTAGAGGAGAAGAGGAATCTGATGGACTGGTTGTCAGTGAAGCACATGTAGCAGTGGGGTCGGTAGGTCACGTTCTTCACTAGCCACTCCGCCTCTACCATGGAAAAGTCGTGGACGTGGAGGACTCCTCCTGAGGTAGAATTGAAAGGGCTTCACATTATAATTATCCCTACTGACTTAGACAGACTCATAACAGCCAGCCACGGTGTGGGATCTACTAGCTGACATGTCAACGCTCTTTGTTCGCGTCAACCAGGCGTAACTAAGCACCCGGGACCATTTCCTTCAACTTCTCATCTGGCTGCACAGATATTGAGCAGCAAGAAGACAGAGAGCTGCAGCAAACGGCACATTTAACACATGGAAGGGTGATGTTGTGTCAGCCCATCGGTTCCTCCCTGCATATCCGTCCGCTTGGGCAGTTTTCTTCCACAACAGACTCAACGTGAGCTATGCTAATGACACTGGACTACCCATAGCCATAAAGCTGTCTGACATTGAAAAGAACATCTCTTTGAAAAGGGAAGCCGTTGAATTACAGGAACAAACCTGATCCTGTGCAATCTGGGAACCCAGAGTCTATTATCGGTGACAATGGTAAACTCTGGGGGCAACGGCCACTATTTCTGGTGACATTTAAGATGAGAGTGAAGGTTGCTCCCTAATGAAAACCTTCATCAAGAGCACAGGTGAGTGTGTATTAGTAGGTAGTGTGTGAGCCCGATTTTGTGTAATGCCAGATAAGCTAATCAAATATTGGCTTTGAAACTCACCAAGGCCCATTTACTGCCTCTATAGCCGACATTCATACAACCTACACATTCAGGTAAGTTGTATACGGTACTCTGTCATTTGTGCAACTTCCCATAAGATTTGCAACTTGTGATTTCACAATTAACGTTTATTTATGAGCTGCTCTGTTGTGCAGTACGTGATTTCTTATCTACAGTGTAGGTTAGGTTTAAACAACACAATGTGCTGCCGTTTGATGTCAAATGATTACTCTGATTTCACTTTATCACACACAATGTCTCACACACACACACACACTGGGTAGGTCTAAATGAAAATAGAAGAATTTAGGCTATTTCATTCAAATACAATGCATACAAATCTTCATCAAAGTCACCAAAATTGTCCGTTTAAGGGCTGTCTGCTATACACACATTTTCCCGAAAAGGTGGCAAGCGCACCACCTCCCAAAATATAGTTCCACCGTGCACATATCAGACAAGGACTTGCACCAGTGACCATCCTCTCCACAACCTTCTCCCTCCAAACAAGGGAGAGAGGAACAGTCAGCTCATTCAGAAGCAGAATAATCCTTCCCAAATAAAAGCAGGGACCAGCCGATTAAAAGCTGGAACCCACTGGCATCAGGCTTTTTAACAATGAGTAATCTCAATTGTTTGAAATTGTATCTCATGTGGATACACGTTGAGGCTATGACTGCACTCGAGAGAAGAGTAACCCTTTTTACTAGGGTTACTCCGTTTACCTTTTATATGACATCTGTCTTTGCCTGTCTGTGTGTTTTTATAGCCCTTTTAACCTTTTACACTGCAGAGGATGCATTTCAATTTCATTGTTGTGTAAATGACAATGACAATAAAGGATCTTGAATGTTGAATCTTGAGTCAGCACCTGAGGAGAAACACACAACCTTGACCAGTGCCTCTGTGCCGTAAATACCTTTGGGCATCTTCTGCAGAAGGCTGTAGACGGGGCTGTTCCTGATGAGGCGTCTGGCCTTGAAGAAGTGTAAGGCGGGAAGGAAGTCAACTCTCTCCATCTCTTTCTCCTTCAGTTTACGTATGTGAGCGTCAAGTCGCCGCTCGGCCTCAGACAGCACCACCTGTCCCCCTGTCTGCATGGAGGCCTCCAGCTGCATTAGAGCCTGTCTGTGCCTGGGGTCAGGGATGGACACGCTCGGGGTCACGCAGCACAGCAGCAGACATGCTACGGCCACCAGGTGGCGCTGTAGCTGCACCGCCATGGTCCAGTCTTCCTCTGTGGTTGGATGTAGCTGGTTCCCCTGATAAGAGGAACAACACATGCAAAAGCTGGGTCAGAGGAGCTGGGTTTCGGCAGCTGACTATTTTACAGAAAGCTTAGTCTATTCCTGCGAAATCACGTTGAAAAAAGGCAGCAAAGTGCTTTCAGTTCCTCAGCAGTTGGTTTCAATCTCGTGTTCATTTCCACATTTACCCAACAGACTAGTGTTGGTTTCCCAGCAGCTCCACAGCTGTTATTACTGAGGTAAACAATCCAGTACAGTAACGGTTCAACACGACACAACAGTACACAACTTCACGATAACACGAGTCTGTTCTGTAAAACAAACGAGTTGCTGACTGCAGAGTCACCACACAACAACACAGCAGACTAGTGTTGTTTCCGACCGTATAGTAAACGGGTTATTGTCCGTATTGTGTTGAACTTTAGAAGTGTGAACGTACCTGTCCTGAGAAACTGAATAACTGCTGCCGTGTTGTCTCGGGTTAAAAACAGCTGCCAACACAACGGGCTGAAGATCTTTTATGCAGTCTATGGTTGAGATTGTTCGTGCTGCCTTCAAATGCTGTCGGAAATATGAGGATTCCAAGTCGAGCGCGCATGTAAGAGCCAACAGAGCTGTAAAGACCGCAGGTGTTTGAACATGTGTTATGTGTTTCTCCTCTGGAAGTGGGAGTTTTCACCTCAGTTTCACGCTAGGAACCCCAACCTCCTCCCAATCATTTCGACTTTTAGTTTCGATTGTTTCCGCACCACTGGGGTTTCAAACAGTAAAGCAACGTGTTAAAAACACAACGGGATTACAAAGAGGGAAAGCAGCCCAGTTGCCTCGCAGATCAGGCTTGTTTTTGGTCTTATTACATCAAACCACAAGCATCAAATGATTATACAAGAAAGTAGACGGGCTATGAATCACTTTACTTATTTAATAGATGTATTTCCCTCACAATATTATTTGTTTATGCAGTGGTAAACCACACCACCCCCCGAGGACAAAACAAAGGGAAACACTTTCTAATTTTGACTTCTTCTGTTACTGTTACATACTACTCATTATTGGGGGGGGAAGTAATGCGCTTGATTTCTAAAATAAAAACAACAAAACAATTTGTGACAGGTTCCATTTTGTTATTTCCGACCAAAAGCACTTACATGCGGGACAAGTCGTGTTTGTAACCTTCGAGGTACCGTGAAGTTTACGAGGAGCGCTTTAAGGCAGCACGCGAGCTCTACGTCAGACTACGTCACTAGCTCCCGGTGACGTCAGAGGGTCCGCGAGGATGACGCACCAACTACAGCAGACAGTTTGTGGAGGGGTGTGCAGCATCAAGAAGATCCAAACTAATTGAAGCCGACGCTGCGAGGCGCTACAATAGATGAATGCATTGTGCTTGTGTTGTCTGTTTGCATTTCATTAGATCCAGCTTTTCAGTTTCTTTAACGGATTAGAGACACATGTCCCCATTGTCAGGGAATAGTGCGCCATTATGTGTCTTCATTCACAACAGAGTTAATTAGAGATGGGAATTTAACTGTGGCTACAAGCTCCTGGTCAAACAAACTTTTGTCCCATTGTTGTAATGGAATGGTGACTTTTTGCTGATAATACAGACTATTCCTGTAATAAAAATAGCAAACACACTTTCTAAAACCTAACCATTCTTTAGCTACTCTTGAAATCTTAATATTTCAAATTGAGATGCTCTAGTTCACTGGTTCTCAACGTGGGGTCCGGGGACCACCAGAGGTCCTTGAGGGCGTTCCAGCATACTGGTGAATTGTTAAACTTCAACATTATTTCATTTACAAGAAGTTAACACAATCAGAGAATGCAGAAGAATGACTGTTTTGATCCTAGTTTCTCTATTATCTCCATCTACATCTATTATCTCCATCTAACAGTCAGTGAATTCTGGGCAAAATCATATCTAACAATAAAAAATATTCTCAGATTTGGGTAGAAGACACAAAATCTCATCCAATAGAGGTCCGTGGACTAAATTTGCGGTCTTTGATATGAATAAGGTTGAGAATCACTGATCTAGTTTCTTCAATAGAAACTAAGAGCCCTTAAAG
>CABFOS010126849.1:0-11864 GCA_900660315.1 Diretmoides pauciradiatus | reverse complement strand
GATCCTGCCGACAACGCCACACTTGTAGCGAACCGAGAGGACCCCCCGCGAGAATCGAACCCGGATCACCCAGACCACGGACTGACATGCTAACCTGTCAGCCAAAGGGACATCCCTCTGGCCTAGTAGCCTGCGCGCCATCTCATCGTGGGAGTGACACCCCCGGTTACATATACAATAATGCATTCATACCATTCAAACATACAATACTCAAAATGACAATATTAAACAATACATTACACACAACTCCAACTACATGTGATGTATTTGTTACAATTGAATCTCTAGGTAATAAATAAAAAATAAAATCATTTTAATCATTCATTGACTCAAAAAAGCTGAATAGATCTCCATTATTTATTTATTTATTTACCCCATTTTCTCCCAATTGTACATGTCCAATTCCCCTGCCTAAGCAGTCCCGGTCGCTGCTCTGCCCCCACTGTCGGCCTGGGGAGGGTGCCTCCTCCGACACATGTGAAGTCGCCAACCGCTTCTTGTACACCAGCACGCCAACCGCTTCTTGTACACCAGCACGCCAACCACTTCTTGTACACCAGCACGCGAGGAGTTTCACCGGGAAGGCATAGCGCGTGCGGAGGACCACGTTATCCTCCCCAGCTCTGCTCCCCACCGACAGGTGCCCCGACCGCTAGTGCAGCGACCAGGACAAGTCCCCGTGTCCGGCTTCCCACCCGCAGGCGCTGCCAATTGCGCATGTAGGGACACCCAGCCAAGCCGGTAGCAACCCCCAAGGATCGAACCTACGACCTCGGGGTTGGTAGGCAGCGTCTTTTACCACTGCACTACCTGGGCGGCTCAATCTCCATTATTTCTAAACAGTGCTCTACACTATCCTATTCCAAGTGTGAACAAATATAATCTCAACCTTTTATTGAAACATTTTGTATTACATTCTGAAATCAAATATCTTGGTAATTATTTCCATTGCCCGATAATTTACTGTTCTTTGCATTGAACTTGTTCTACACCGAGGCAATAAAAATGACCTTTAGATGATTGACGAGCAGAAAGGTAATGTCTGTTAGAAAAGAATGAAAGATTTTTGAAAAGTACTTCTGGGGTTTTAGTGACAATTATACTGTATAGCTTTAGTTACTAGTTACTTTGCAGATTTAGATTAATACAAATTATAAATCAACTAATAAATGATATATTTTATAGGTTAAGCTACCCAGCAGTATATCAAGTAATTAAAATTAGCTCCACCTTTACCAGCTGCAACATTACAGTGATGAACACATGAGTGCATCAGTAGTTATAGTCCAATAACATGATATACATGATTCTGAAATGAGCCATTCTGCACTATGACTACGTTTACTTTTGCTACTTTAAGTATATTTTGATGCCAATACTTTTGTACTTTGACTTAAGTCAGATTTTGAATGCAGGACTTTTACTTGTGACAAAGTATTTTTACACTATGGTACTGCTACTTTTACTTAAGTCAAAGATCTGAATACTTCTTCCACCACTGCCTCGGAGTGGTATCAGGCTGAGCAGACCCCCTAGTTACAAAGTTGGTGTATTTCTGTGTAAATGGATCAGGGGCCGGACCGGAAGTAGCACATCTCTTCTTCTGATGCTTCTTTTGAGGGGATGTGTGGGTCTTTAACCGACAAACAATAGCACACAAACCGTGTCACCTCAAGTCGTTTTAGGAAACAGTCCAAATTAAGAAGACGACGGTCTCCAGGGGGCGATTTGTTTTAAGGGATTCTTCCGACTCCCCCGAATCGACAATATCCAGGTAAGTCCAGTCCAGGGCACCGTTGTTGTTGTCAGCTAGCCGGCTAACTAGCTTAGCATCACGTTAGCAAGCAGCGCTAACGTCACACAAACATCATTTAGAGATGATTGTTGTGTCTTTTTTACAAAGGAGTTGTTAATATTAGCAGTTGACAAACAGTGTTAAACTAGTTGAAAGTACCGGGAGTAAAAGGATTATTATTGCTGATAGCCTGCGTGACCTGGTTAGCAGCAGTCCCCCCTCCTCTCGACCTCCCCGTGTGCTGCTGCTGCTGCTGAGGTTCATACATTAAAGTGGTGTCAGCTTAGCTAGTTTGTGGGTCTTTGCCAGCTGTGTTCATCTTGTTTTTTCTTCGTGTGCATTATGTGAGTTAGATCGCTCTTTTTGCAACTTTGCCTTCACCGGCAGTTTAGCTTAACGTCAAGCCGGCCAAAGTCAAGCCATGTGTCAAACGATCAGACCATGCAGCCGCTGGCTAACGGGGACGTCGGGGCTACTTGGTTATTATACGTTTGTTAGCCATGCACGGGGTACACTTATGTATTTTTGTTTTTAATTCAGAGATAGATACACTAGTTAGCTAACAATACAGCATGCAAGAGCAGATGGCAAAGGAACACCGGGGCTGCTTTAGCCTACTGACTGCACGTCGTGTAGGTTGACGTGCGTAAAGATGTCGTACCACACATGGAGGTTACTTGAGTTCACTGGGTCTTTAACCCTTTGATGCACAAGCTATGCGCCCCCCTTATATGGGTCAAAAACGACCCGAATTTACTTCCTATGTAATTTCATGCATGGCTGAGTGTTTCTTTGCTAGATCTTTTGAAATCAATTTATTTAATCACTTAATATTCCACATATTCACATTAAATATCTTGTTTTTGATTACCACAAATCATTATTTTCATTTTTTCCTTTCTTACTCTATGAACAGATGTAGTTTTTATACATCAGTTTTACTTGCACACAATGCAAGTCTTATTTTACAATTGTTTTACCTCAGGAAATATTTGATATCTCGTGAAAGATAACTGCACACAATATATTCGAACATTACTTGACCTTGATACTGTACAATACTATTAGCAAGCTAATTGTTGACATATTATTTCATTATCTATTTCAAAAAGTAAAAAAGGGAAAATGAAAATAAGGATTTGTGATGATCTAAAACAAGTTAATTGAGGAATATCTGGAATACTGAATGATGAAATTCATTTATTGCAAAGATATAGAAAAACAAAACTCACTTGGGTCACTTTTGAGTTAAGCCCAGCCTAACTTTAAGGCTGCCAGCGCCTCCCCATGAGCAGGCAAGTACCATCTGATGTGGCTACGAGTAACATACTTTCAGTGGTGGAATGTAACTTAAGTACATTTACTCAAGTACTTTAGAGGTACTTGTACTTTACCTGAGTATTTCCATTTCATGCTGCTTTATGCTTCTACTCCACTACATTTTTACTCCACTACATTTATTTGACAGCTTTAGTTACTAGTTACTTTGCAGATTTAGATTAATACAACTTATAAATCAACTAATCAACTAATAACTGGTATATTTTTTTATAGGTTAAGCTACCCAGCAGTATATAAAGTAATTCAAATTAGCTCAACCTTTACCACCTGCAACATTAAAGTGATGAACACATGAATGCATCAATAATTATAGTCCAATAACATGATATATATGATTCTGAAATGAGCCATTCTGTATTATTAATACTTTTACTTTTGCTACTTTAAGTATATTTTGATGCTAATACTTTTATACTTGAATGCAGTCCTGAATGCAGGACTTTTACTTATGACAAAGTATTTTTACACTGTGGTATTGCTTCTTTCACTTACGTCATATATCGGAATACTTCGTCCACCACTGAGTACCATCTGATGTGGCTACGAGTAACATACTTTATGGTTTGATGTTTAGCACTGAAGAATGCTGATAGATAAGCTATAAATGGTTTATCCTTTTGTGCAAAAGGCGGCTGCTGTTTGGCAGTGCTGAGATCCCATCCACCTAGCTAGTCCTGTATGAATGAATGAATGAAACTTTATTTATATAGCACAAGCCATACATAAAATGCAACTCCAAGTGCTGACCATAAAAAGTATATAATAAAAATTTAAAACAAGCATAGATTGAGATTTAAAAAAAAGAAAAGATACCATAGAATTAATAGTAACAATAACAATGAAAACGGCAGGTCAGAATAAAACACACTAAATAAAAGCTAGGCTAAAAATGTGTGTGTTAAGTTTTCTTTTAAAGATGTAGTGGGTCTTCCAGGCATCCAGCCCCAGTCTCTCAAAGTCAGGTCTTCACTGTGCACTAGTGTAGTCAGTTGTTTGGTGCCATCTAATTTTTATGTGTGTGAATGCAACTGAACAAGAAAAGGAGACGTGTAAATCATAATGTAAATAGAAGTGTGGTTGTGGACGCTGTGGGGGTCTCAGATCTGGGTCTGGTACCTAGGCTCATTAATGCCATTATCCTGTAGAGGTGAGTGGAGCAGGCGTGTTGTGGACCAGGCTTGGACAATGAACAATTGTGTTGCCTTTGGGAGTGATTAGAGAGCAGGGACATAGGAAGAATTGCTGCCGCAAATATTCTCTGGTTTGATGTAGGCTGTTAAGTAGACTGTTGTCGTGTTGTAATTGCCATTTCTCTGTTAATATCATGATGTGCTTAGCCAACAATGCACCTTGCTCACATGCCTTTGCATTGGACTGTGTGTTAATCGTAAAACTGCAGACATGTGTAAATCTGTCAATAGTCAACATGGTGAGAATTCCTTTTGGCCAATATGAGCTCTCTGTTGACCAGACACTGTATACATGCATACATTTTATTCATTTGATTTAAAAAAAAATCATTCTTTACTGCTGCAATGGCCCAATTTCCCCTCAGGGATCAATATCATTTATCTAATCTTATTTAAAGTTTACTTTCACAGTTCACATACTCAAACTTGTGTAGCTTTATGGATGCAGTAGGACATTGTCTGATATAGGGGTGTAACTAGTATGTCCATGAAAACGTTGAGCCTCATTAGCCAAAATGCCAAGAGAAAGGAGAAATATACTTCCTGAGCCTTGCTAAAACTCTCACCAACAGGTGCACCATTGAGAGCATCCTCTCTGGCTGCATTACTGCCTGGTATTGCAGCTGCTCCGCTGCTGGTCGCAAGGCCCTCCAGAGGGTTAGCACCTTCAACCACAAAGGAGGAATTAATTAGTGTAATCACCTGGTGTAGTCTTCGGTTGGAACGAAAACCTGCGTACACATGGCCCTCCATGGCACACAAGTGAATGACACTGCAATAAATAAACAAATATTCAAGTGTAATGTCTTTCTGCTGTGGTATACTGCTACAATAGACCAAGACAATGACTAGTCTATGCCTACTGAATTAAACATGGAAAAAATAATAATTGCAACATCCTTTTATTAAACAATTTATATATGTTAGTGTTTCCCACAGGCTGACAACTTGTGGGGGGTGGACAGAGGACAAACCTATTTTAAATTTACACGGCGGTTGACGGAAGACGGATGACAGACCTATTTTTAAGTTATGGGAGCACACAGGAGCAAATTGTAGAATTTTAAGTTTTACTTTAGTGTTCACAAAGGGAGGCTATCGGATTGAGTGCAGTGCTACTGGCCTACTGGTCTGTCTCATGTGTTTACAAGCAACAGCTGAGTGAACACGAGAGATTAGTCTCCGGCGTGACAGAGAACATAACATGATGCGCATGTTGTTAAATATATTACAGACCTTTTCAAAGTAGATATCTCAGTCTTTTGCGATATGTATATTGCGCAAGTTCATAACGTGATGACGATAATAAAACTATGAAATGAGCTACCACCATTACAGGGCCTTCCACAAAGGTAAGGAGTAGCCAGCCAGTGGGAAAAAGTAGCCGGGTAGGGACGTCTGGGGTCTTGGCCCCCCCGGAGAAAAAATGTGGCCGTAAAAGCCCAAATTTGGTGCCTTTGGCACATTCTAATGCCACTATACCATCATATATTTGTCCGGCAGTGTGGCTACATGGGTAGGGCTCTGAGCTGTTGATCGGAAGATTGCCGGTTCGAGCCCCGCTCAGACCGCTGTCCGAAAGTGGTGTTGTTGTCCAGCAGGGAGACTCTGCTTTCTGCACTTGGCAGTAACAATGCCCCTGTCACAGTGATAGAGACACCGTGCAGTTGCGAGTGCCGTCCTTTGGATGAGGCGTTAAACCAAGGTCCCAACGGAATTCGGTCGTTAACGACCTGGCCAAATTTCCAATCAGGTCACTAACATCCAGGCACCTAATCATCCCTCCCATTAATTAGCAGGTATGTGTTGTTGCCCGGTGCCAGTACATGGCACTGTTGAGACCATGTAGCCCAAGGTTGGGTGCTACACAGTGGTTCCCAATTCCCCCCTCCCCCTCCCAAGTGCTTTGAGTACTTAAAAGCACTATATTCATTCATTCATACATATACAACTCTACACCGGCCGCCCAGGTAGTGTAGCGATACATTACGCTGCCTACCAACCCTGAGGATGCAGGTTGGATCCTTGGGGTTGTTACCGGCTTGGCTGGGCGTCCTCAGCCGGACAAGGGGATTTGTCCTGGTTGCTGTACTAGCACCTCATACTGGTCAGTCGGGGCGCCTGTTCGGTGGGGAGCGGAACTGGGGAGGATAACATGTTCCTCCGCATGCGCTATGCCATCTCGGTGAAACTCCTCGCCGGCTGGTGTAAAAGAAGCAGCTGGCAACTTCACATGCGTCGGAGGAGGCATGTGCTAGTCCACACCCTCCCCAGGCCGACAGAAGGGGGCGGAGCAGCGACCAGGACCACTTAGGCAGGGGGAATTGGATATGTACAATTGGGAGAAAATGGGGTAAAAATAAGTGCAAAGACACTTGTGGAGATATGGGTAAGTATACTCTTACCCATGCATCTGTAAATTCAGCACACACACACATACACACACATACACACACAAAATCAACTGCATACGGCTTTAGTTGGTAATTGAACATTTCCACCGGTCCAAAGGCAGTGGAGTAGTGTAATTTATCTCATGTTTGAAGACCACATGAAAAGATTAAAAGCAGAATCACAGTAATACACACGTCAATTTTTAATCTCCAGCCCCAGGAGTGCTGTCAAGCCTGCTAATGAGCAACTGTTAAAACCCTCTGCTCAACGAGAATCACTTTGTTTTTCATGCTAACAGAAAATCTGATTTCAGCTGCCACAGATGAAATCTTGCTGGAAAAAAGAACACTTCAAATGCAACCGAATGAACAGAAAAGTCCTCTTCTGCCTTGTGCCCTCTGAGTCATGACTAGCCGAAACCTCTCGTCTTTAGGCACAGAGATGTTGCTGTTGCTCAATTTCCTGATGTCACGCCCCCAGTCATCATCAAGACTAAAACTAGCATTGTCAGACCAATACAGTTTTGAATGCACATAAAATATCAAGTTGTATTCCAGCGTGTCCTCTCACTGAATTTATTATATTGACAGTAGAGGCATTAGAGGCAGGCAGTAGAGGCAAGACCTCATTGGTAACCACTACCGGATTATTTGCAAATCTGAGTTACATTATGAAAACTCTAAATGGAAGGAATTAAAATTCCATCTAACTATTCAATATGAGAAGCGATGCAGATGTGGCTCTTTTCTTTGGACTGACAGGTTTTGCTATCGTGCCAATCTACATTGAGCGTTTTTATCATTATGTTGGGCCACTGCCTCCATTGAGTTGCAAATTAGCCAACTTTTGAATATCAACTAGATAGATAGATAGATAGATAGATAGATAGATAGATAGATAGATAGATAGATAGATAGATAGATATTTCTGTCTACACATGGTCACGCACCGGCTGATGTTATTTGTAGTTGCGTCACTATTCTAAGTAGAACAGCCCATACTTGCTTGTTTGGGGGTGTGGGAGCTGGTGCCAGTCCAGTGATGTCAAAATACTGGCAACACTGTTGTGATTACTGGGAAATGAAAAACATCAAAGCAATATCTCCTTTGGTGATAACCTTTGGTCTTGCAAATTTCTTAGCAGAACCCACTGACATTAACCTGACACGCCAGATGGTTTGTTACACAACGTGATCGTGATCTCGCGAATCCAGCTGCAGCAAGGTTACAATGACATGATAAAAATTGAAATATCTTGAATATCTCTTGAAGGGAATATTTGTATACTGTATAACTAACTAGATGTTTAGGCACAGACAGGCACAGAAGAGCACTCTGATTTTAACTGATAAACTCACAATTCATTCTTGTTTGGAAACTTTCTCTCTCTCCTATAGGGTCAATAGGTTGCTTAAGTGGTCAACAATGTATTGCCAGTGAAGTTAATTAAAATTCAGCTGTGCTTATTTGCATTAAAAATGAATGAAATATCAAAAAGAATTATAACTGTGGCAACAGTCAGTCCACTGGCTCCTCATTGCAACCAATCAAGGCACATTCAAAACACTGTGAGCTGCCAATTACATTACTATCATATTTTATTTAGATCAGACATCACCCCTGACTGTCATAGTGGAGTGACAGAACTCAGGAGAGCATATTCCTCCCTATCCTCCCCCTTGCTCTACATCTCTTGTTCTGGTTTTGCTGCTGCTGAAATGGAAGGGGGAGCTTGCAAAGTAATCCCCCAGGATTTCATCTTCATATGAAGCTTGTTTACCATTCCTGCTTCTGATGCACTGTTCAGTCATTTGGCCCCTGAGAGTGTGGGAAAGAAATAGGCACTGAAAGACAGACTTCTGGTGTCCATAAATTACAAAAAGCAGCATGTTCTATCACTGACAACAATATGAAACAAGTTGTACAATGGCACATCTCTTCATCTCTTTGCTTAACTACTGTTATTGTTTTTGGTTGTCTGCCCATTATCAAGAGGTTGCCAATATGGTATGTTTTTTCCTGCCTTCTTACAGGTTGCACAAGAACATCAGTAGATAGATAGAAGTCTGTTGCTGACCTGGTGAGAACAGAATGTCTTAGTACAGTATGTCTAATGGGGCCCTGGTGAGTGATGGAGCATTGCAGATCACTTTGTTCCTCAGTGAAATAAGAACATTGCTGAATAGTCAGTTACTGTGCGTTGTGTATGGAGACTGCATAAATAAATATAATGAGCACAAATCTCAGAGGATCCATAGGTTATTACAGTAAGCGTATACTATTACCATAATCTCTTACAAACTTTTTAAATGTTCTTAGAACCATCCAAAGAATAGTATGAGCAGTGCAGTTACCAGAGACCTTGTTCTGAACATATATTTTTGTGACCTGGTAAATAGGTGAATGTTGGACCCCAAACACATTTAGAATAACCACACACAAGGAAGCTGTAATGGCTGTAATGTAATGATGTAATGTAATGTAATCATGTACTTATCTGTGTAAGTCGCTTTGGATAAAAGCATCTGCTAAATGTCTGTAATGTCTGTAACGTAGACTTCTTTAATAATTAATCTTTTTAATTTTCACAAACAAGTCCAGGCCTAAATTCACACGAATATTAGACACTCGATGTGAATTTACTTAAATGTCTGCAATGTTTTGTCAGTAGATGTCCACTGCATGGGGTTCCACCTGCTGTTTTGCATGCATTTAGAATTAAATTTCACTTTCCCATTGTTATCTTTGTGCACATAGACTATGTTACAACAAACCTCTCTGCAGGCTTATCTTTCTCATTAGAATGCACACAGCAGAGATGGGATTGTGTTATCATCTCTCCAAACAAAGGGCAGCAGCATCTTTGTGCACCATAAAACAATACAAAAATGGATATCCATAAGGAAAAACTAACATATTTACAAAAGATGCATGACATTGGTAAATATAGATCCTTTATTTCAGTTAAGAACATGATTTTTAGCACTGGCAACAGTGCAGAATTCTGACAGGCAGCAACAAGCCCATGGATTTTAAAGGATAATTCCGGTCCTTTTCAAAGTTAACTATTTCCTCATGTTAGTGTGTGCTTCTGACTTATGGGGACAAAAAGTTTTGAAATTGGTCCAGTATTTACTTAGCGGTGATTGTTTAGTGATTAGCGATAACCGGCCCAATGTTACAGTATAGGGCACCTTCTGACCTAAACGTCCGTTTTCTATAAGCGTTTTTTTTTTGCCACTAACAGGCTCCGATTGTTGTTCTTAGTGTACCAATTGATCCCTATAGAGAAATGAAAAGATTGACTTTAGCTTTTGCTGGATTCTGTCTTGTTTAGTCTTAGCTGGTACCGCTAGCCACCGGAAAGCTACAAACAGTGAACAAAGATCTAATAGCGAGAAGAGGTCTCACTCGTCGCGACATTTCAAAACGAGATTTCTCGTTTAGCTTGAGAAGTCCCGTTGTGAAAGAGTGAGACCCCTTCTCGCTACAGAATCTTTGTTCGCTGTTTGTAGCCTTCCCTACATTATCAGAGTTCTATTTTTAAGCTCGTCAACGTCTTATCTTAGTCGTGGAAAAAAGGTCGTTGATGAACATTTTTCATCATAGTTTTTGTTAACGAAATGAACACTGAAGCCAAGCGACGATACTGATACTGTGTTGTGTGAAAAAGATTTTTTTTAGATGAATGACCATCCCCCGCGACCCTCTGTGGAGGATTAAGCGGTAGATAATGGATGGATGGATGGATGGATGAATGACCATCCAAATAGTTTGAGTATTGTGACGTGGTTCCGAGTATATCTGAGTACAATCTGGGAACCCAGAGGCTCAATGGATCTGACGAGCGTCTGAGCCTCTGGGGTCAACTTCCACTAGTTCTGGGTTATCTGGTCTAGTCAGGATATCCGGATATCGACTTCCTCTTCCGGCCGCCGATCATTTCGTTTTTAGATTTTAGTTTTTACCGTCATTTTTTACATCAAACTTTTGCCATATCCTGTCAACAAGCAAGCGAACACATCATGTTTATCAAGTAAATACGTTAAACAAATCATTCGGACTGAAAAACGACCAGCAGATATCGAATTCCTCTTCCTCTGCCCGTCATCCACCGGACGTTTTACAGTCTGATTGCTCTGTTGCCTCCAGAGTCTACTATCGTTATCGATAATAGACGAGATTGATCTAAGTATGGTCAAGTAAACGCTACACCATCTCTGCTCACTAGGGATGTCACGATACCAGAAATGTAGTAGTCGATACCAATACCAGGGAAATTCCAGGATTCTCGATACCGATTCAATACCACGATAAAAAAACCAACAAGAAATCCATTATCCATGATCCGTTATCGAGACTCCTTAACGATCCGAGTCTTTATCGATACCACTATCCATACTTTTCTATTATTTGGTCCAAACAACTGTATTTATTCAAGTTTCCCACCAAAAGTTACATTTTCCAATTTTAATGTTACACTGAACACATCACGATGACGTTTTATTTACGTTCGTCTAATCCTCATTTTACTGACAGACCTTGAACACATCATAATGTAACCTTATGTAACCTGGTTTAACTATCTCTCATCCTGCTGACTTCAATGTGGATCCCAACATTGGATTATTATGTTTAACTAACTGACTTGTTAGTTAGTTTGGGTTCTGCTTTAACAGAGACTTTGATCAGGTTCTTTAATAAGAAGTTTGGGTTCTACTTTAACAGAGACTTTGAGCAGGTTCTTTAATAAGAAGTTTGGGTTCTGCTTTAACAGAGACTTTGAGCAGGTTCTTTAATAAGAAGTTTGGGTTCTAGTTTAACAGAGATTTTGAGCAGGTTCTTTAATAAGAAGTTTGGGTTCTACTTTAACAGAGACTTTGAGCAGGTTCTTTAATAAGAAGTTTGGGTTCTGCTTTAACAGAGACTTTGAGCAGGTTCTTTAATAAGAAGTTTGGGTTCTGCTTTAACGGAGACTTTGATCAGGTTCTTTAAAAAGAAGTTAGCAACGTGATTACGTCAGAGAACCCAAGACGTACGGTGGCTCAAAAGGACCAACACAGTGCAATACAACATCTGCCTGTTAGGAAATTCGCTCATACAATAATATCAAATTATGTAAGTTAACACCCCCACTCGAATTG